>SJYT01003745.1:15128-33850 GCA_006410635.1 Cephalophus harveyi
CTGAGGTTATTGCTATTTCTCCCGGCAATCTTGATTCCAGCTTGTGTTTCTTCCAGTCCAGCGTTTCTCATGATGTACTCTGCATATAAGTTAAATAAGCAGGGTGACAATATACAGCCTTGACGTACCTTAATCTGTCATTTTTAGACTCTTAATCCTCTTATTTATTCATCTGAAATTTTTTTCTCTGATGGGCAGTTAAGTATACTATAAAAATAAAACTAAGCAAGATGATCTGTGTTCTGTTTTTAGGTTTCCTCATCTATTAGCATTGTGACTCTGCATAAGTCCACTAACTGTTCAGAGCTTCAATTTCATCATTTATTAAATGCAAATAATAATTAGAAGGGTCAATTTGTGTGTCAAATAAAAATGATAGTAATAATAATGGAAAGTCTTTTTTTCAGATAAGTGGTAATATTGCTGCTATTTTATTCTTAAGAGTTTAAAGTGAAGATTTTCCTTATTTTACTAGTATGTTGGTAATATGGCAAATATTGGTTGGGAGAAATTAATTATTAGAGACTAATCTGCTAAGTCTTTTTGGGTGTTAGTTCTAAAAGATCTTGTAGGTCTTCATAAAACCGCTCAACTTCAGCTTCTTCAGTGTTACTAGTTGGGGCATAGACTTGGATAACTGTGATACTGAATGGTTTGCCTTGGAGACGAACAGAGATCATTCTGTCGTTTTTGAGATTGCATCCAAGTACTGCATTTCGGACTCTTGTTGACCATGATGGCTACTCCATTTCTTCTGAGGGATTCCTGCCCGCAGTAGTAGATATAATGGTCATCTGAGTTAAATTCACCCATTCCAGTCCATTTTAGTTCGCTGATTCCTAGAATGTCGACGTTCACCCTTGTCATCTCTTGTTTGACCACTTCCAATTTGCCTTGATTCATGGACCTGACATTCCAGGTTCCTATGCAGTATTGCTCTTTACAGCATCGGATCTTGCTTCTATCACCAGTCACATNTTAGTTCTCTGGTTCCTATAATGTCGACGTTCACCCTTGCCATCTCTTGTTTGAACCACTTCCAATTTGCCTTGATTCATGGACCTGACATTCCAGTTTCCTATGGAATATTGCTCTTTACAGCATCGGATCTTGCTTCTATCACCAGTCACATCCACAACTGGGTATTGTTTTTGCTTTGGCTCCATCCCTTCGTTCTTTCTGTAGTTATTTCTCCTCTGATCTCCAGTAGCATATTGGGCAACTAATGACCTGGGGGGTTCCTCTTTTGGTATCCTATCATTTTGCCTTTTCATACTGTTCATGGGGTTCTCAAGGCAAGAATACTGAAGTGGCTTGCCATTCCCTTCTCCAGTGGACCAGTTCTCTCCACCATGATCCGCCTGTCTTGGGTTGCCCCACAAGCATGGCTTGGTTTCATTGAGTTAGACTAGGCTGTGGTCCTAGTGTGATTAGATTGACTAGTTTTCTGTGAGTATGGTTTCCGTGTGTCTGCCCCCTGATGCCCTCTTGCAACACCTGCCATCTTACTTGGGTTTCTCTTACCTTGGACGTGGGGGTATCTCTTCACGGCTGCTCCAGCAGAGCACAGCCGCTGCTCCTTACCTTGGATGAGGGGTATCTCTTTATGCTGCTGTTCCTGACCTTCAACATGGGATAGCTCCTCTAGGCCCTCCTGCGCCTGCGCAGCCACCGCTCCTCAGGTTGCTCCTCCTGGCCACTGGCCCTGGCCTTGCACGTGGGTGACTCCTTCCAGCTGCTGTCCCTAGCCTTGGGCTCGGGGTGGCTCCTCAGGGTCACCACCCCTGGCCTATATTATATAGTAGAAGTGAGAAATAGATTTGAGGGACTAGATCTGATAGATAGAGTGCCTGATGAACTATGGAATGAAGTTCCTGACATTGTGCAGGAGACAGGGATCAAGACCATCCCCATGGAAAAGAAATGCAAAAAAGCAAAATGGCTGTCTGGGGAGGCCTTACAAATAGCTGTGAAGAGAAGAGAGGCGAAAAGCAAAGGAGAAAAGGAAAGATATAGGCATTTGAATGCAGAGTTCCAAAGAATAGCAAGAAGAGATAAGAAAGCCTTCCTCAGCAATCAATGCAAAGAAATAGAGGAAAACAACAGATTGGGAAAGACTAGAGATCTCTTCAAGAGAATTAGAGATACCAAGGGAATAGGGAGTTGGTGATGGACAGGGAGGCCTGGCGTGCTGCTATTCATGGGGTCGCAAAGAGTCGGACACGACTGAGCGATCGAAGTGAACTGAACTAGGTTGGTCATAACTTTCCTTCCAAGGAGTAAACGTCTTTTAATTTCATGGCTGCAATCACCATCTGCAGTTATTTTGGAGCCCCCAAAAATAAAGTCTAACACTGTGTCCACTGTTTCTCCATCTATTTCCCATGAAGTGATGGGACCGGATGCCATGACCTTCGTTTTCTGAATGCTGAGGTTTAAGCCAACTTTTTCACTCTCTTCTTTCACTTTCATCAAGAGGCTCTTTCATTCTTCTTCAGTTTCTGCCATAAGGGTGGTGTCATCTGCATATCTGAGTTCATTGATATTTCTTCTGGCAATCTTGATTCCCAGCTTGTGCTTCCTCCAGCCCAGTGTTTCTCATGATTTACTCTGCATATCAGTTAAATAAGCAGGGTGACAACATACAGCCTTGACATACTCTTTTTCCTATTTGGAACCAGTCTATACTTCCATGTCCAGTCCTTACTCTTGCTTCCTACCTGCATACAGATTTCTCAAGAGGCAGGTCAGGTGGTCTGGTATTCTCATCTATTGATATTTCTTCTGGCAATCTTGATTCCCAGCTTGTGCTTCCTCCAGCCCAGTGTTTCTCATGATTTACTCTGCATATCAGTTAAATAAGCAGGGTGACAACATACAGCCTTGACATACTCTTTTTCCTATTTGGAACCAGTCTATACTTCCATGTCCAGTCCTTACTCTTGCTTCCTACCTGCATACAGATTTCTCAAGAGGCAGGTCAGGTGGTCTGGTATTCTCATCCATTTCAGAATCTTCCACAGTTTATTGTGATCCACACAGTCAAAGGATTTGGCATACTCAATAAGGCAGAAATGGATGTTTTTTTGGAACTCTCTTGCTTTTTCCGTGATCCAGTGAATGTTGGCAATATGATCTCTGGTTTATCTGCCTTTTGTAAAACCAGCTCGAACATCTGGAAGTTCACAGTTCACATATTGCTGAAGCCTGGCTTGGAGAATTTGAGCATTACTGTACTAGCGTGTGCGATGAGTGCAATTGTGTGGTAGTTTGAGCATTCTTTGGCATTGCCTTTCTTTGGGATTGGAATGAAAACTGACCTTTATGTTTATTGGTGTATAGTTAATCTTGTGTTCTTCCATAAATTCAATAAGGTAACAGATTTCTTCGCATTTTGTTCCAGGTTACCAACCCAATGTATAATACAGAAGCTTACAGTGCGATTTGACATATTTTGAGCATGACAGGATGAATCTGAGATGCTGATCCAAAGGAAAGAAGAAACTATGACTTTTTAGGTCTAACTTTTTAGTGCACTAAGTCCAGTCAGTGCATCAATAGATCTGATAAGGTGAAGAGAAAATGTGAAAAGAAAGAAGACTGAAGGCAGGACACTGGGAAACCTAGTGCACTGGGGAAAAGACTGAGAATTAAATGTCCAGGAAGCATGACCAAGAACAACAGAGGAAAGTACTATATGCACCTAAGAAGGAAAACATTTTTAGGGAAAAATTGAGTAATTGGTAGAGTCACATACCTCGGAAAATTCAAGTCAATGTGAACAATCTTTTATCTCTGTCTCAAATGCCAATTTATTTTTTTACTAAGAGATAAATTTTCTTTGAAGTTAATTGATGCTACCCCTGCAGATACACGTGGAATGACTCTAAGTTCTGCTTGTAAGTTCCTAGATATAGATGTTGTCATTTCCCATGGTCATCTTCCTTTTGAATCATTTTTATCACTTAATATTGACCCTGATATTGTGGAGATGTATCTCTCAGATATTTCCCTTAATTCATTTTAGATATATATGATATCTTCTCATTCAAAGTTCTGGTTCTCTTTAAAAAATGTCAATTTCCCCTAACATTATAGGCCTGAAAGTCTATTAATTCATTAAAAAACTTATAGTTAGTGTCGATTATGTTCACATCCTATATTTATTCAATAAGAATGTTAAAAAAATAACAAAAAAATGTGGCCCCTGCCCTTAAGAAGTTCACATTCTAGTGCATCAGAGATAGAAACAAAATAATTTTACAATGAGCTTTCCACATTCAGTTACATAAATGATATGAAAAGTACAGGTTTAGGACATATCTAACAGGAAGAATGAGATTTGGGGAAATGACAAACAGAAGTATGCAAGATAACATGGGAGAGAAAAGATATGAAAAATATGCTTACTGCAGGAAAGTGTAAGTCAGAAAAAGGCAAGACATATTCAAGGAACTACACACACACACACACACACACAGAAAGTGAAGGGCAAGATGGTATGAAATTAAACTGATAGTTTAGTAGGGGAGAAATCACACATGATATATCATGGCCATATAAGAAGATCCATCTCTTGCCTGTATAGAGAACTGACTGAGGTCTAAGAATGGAAGCAGGGAGAGCTACCTGGATGCTACTGACATGTTTCAAGTGAAAAACAATGCTAGCTGGTGGTTGTAATGGAGATGGACTGATGCAGGTAGATACATACATTAGAAGGAAGAGTTTAGAAGCCTGCTAGTGTTTCAGGATTAATGATATAATACCTGAATTCAGTGATTGCTCTGGCACAAAGTCCTCCATAAAAGTTAACAGAATTGTAATTATTATAATCAATGCAGGATCCAAAAACATATTGACCTACTGAATATGAAACAGTTCCTAGAATCTGCTACCACGTGAATAATCATCTCCTGATACCAGGAGAAGCAACCTACTAGCAGGTTCCTGGGCATCCTTCAATCCAATTTTGAATGACATCATTTGCAGTGTCACCCTTTTTTCCTACTGAACTTGCACTTTGCCTCTGCATTGGTGTAACCTTTCACAGATGAACCATCAGGGCTCTCTTCTATGCTGATCTGCAGATAAAATATAGGATGCATTTCCTGGGTCAGCTGCTCCTGTTGCTAAAAGCTCAGTGACTTTGTCTTCAGTGCCATATTTATACTAGAAGCTCCTCGCTATATTCTTTAACTGTAGCACTGAAATCACATCAACAAGGGACAGCTTCCATTCAGGCAAAGTATCTTTGGAAACTCCATTGTGTGAGACACATCATCGGTGAGTTAACTAATGAATCTGCTTCCAACAATGGTGTATTGATAGCATAGCTCTGAAAAATTATCAGCATCAACCACAACAGAACTTGAAATAACCAACTGTGAAATTTACAATTTTTGATAATGACTGATTTCTGTGGTGAAAAAGACACTTTTGGCAGTTTGACAATTTCTTTATCTTGTAGTTTTAGGCAAAGCCATGCTTGTGAGAAATCTTAGTAGGGACTCATCAGTGAAGGCTCAAAGTGATCATCTGCCAAGGCTCTGATTTGTTTGTTGGAAATAATATGATGAATGGACAGAGAACTAGACTGAAGGTCAAGAGAAGCTAAAAGCCTTCACTGGATGACTTCTGAACATATAACGTTTAGCCTGATTTAAATCTATGTATGTATAAATCCTAGGAAATAGGCTTATAGTTCTCAAGCCCTAAAATACTACAAAGCAATTATTTCAATTATTTGGATTTTTCAAATTCCAAGGTGGTGTCAGAGAGTGAACTTACTACCTTTTACTGCTACATTTGCTTCCTAATGAGATCTCATTTTGTCATAGTCGATAGTTCAACCATTATGTGTTCAGAACAAACAATTTTCTGAATGTTGAATGTGCCAGGAGCTGTTCCCTGAATGTGTTCAAGTAATTGGGGGGTGAGCGTCCCTTCCACAAATACTTCTTTAATGAAACAAAAGGGCAAAATCCTAAGGTGCTGCAATAGAATGGAATAAAACTAAACTATCAAGGGTTAAATAAATATAGCATATGTTCCTTCTTCAAAACATCTTTTTGAGCTTCTTCAGTATTCAAAGAGCTACTCTAAAAAAATCACAGGTGTAGCAATAAATAAAACAGTTAAAAAAAATTCCCAGTCTTTGTATCTTTCTTTCTAGTGATATGAGACAGACAACAAATTTTATTCATATATATGTGCATTTGAGTGTGTGTGTGTGTGTGTATATATATATATATGGTTGCTAGGAAAGTCCTCACTCAGATGGTTATATTTAAACAGAGATTAAAACAAGGATTGAGCTATATAGATATAAAAATACCTTAGGGAAAAGAATATTAGAAAGAGAAAATGACAAACTTTAAGACTTTGAGGCTTTGATAAATAGCTGGAATTTCAGTGAAGCTGGAGTGTAGTGACAATGGAAGCTGATAGAAGATAAGAACATTAGAGAAGTAACTAGAATCCTTACTGTATAGGTCTTTGAAGCCCACAGTAAGAATATTGCTTTTCACTGTGAATGAGATGGAAACTATGGCAGATTAAGCACTACCAATGGCTCAAGTGGTAAAGAATCTGCCTACAATGGAACGACTCAAAAATATGTTGGTTCAAACCCTGGATCAGGAAGATTCCCTGGAGGAGGAAATGGCAACCCACTCCAGTATTCTTGCCTGGAAAATCCCATGGCCAGAGAAGCCTGGTGGGCTACAGTTCATAAGGACTCAAAGAATCGGACACGACTGAGCATACATGTGTCTCCAAGCTTGATCCCAGAAACTTTGAATTTCCTTCCATTGCAAGGTTGCATGTATGTCCTCTTCCCTTGAATCTGGGTGACTGTTTAGTTACCTCTTTGGTTCAGTTCAGTTCAGCCACTCAGTCATGTCCAACTCTTTGAGACCCCATGGACTGTAGCATGCCAGGCCTCCCTGTCCATCACCAAGTCCCAGAGTTTACCCAAACTCAGGTCCATTGAGTTGGTGATGCCATCCAACCATCACAATCAACCTCTTTGGTTAACAGAACACAAAAGAAATGGCATCATGCCAGTTTGGGGGCCTAGGTTTTTATAGACTCACAACTCCCACTTCCTGCTAATTAGAATGCGTATTCTTGAAACCTGGGCATTGTGGGTTCCCAGGCATTCTCAGAAGCCCGATATATATGGAGAAACCATGGGTAAGCAACCTGAATGACAGCTAGCTGAGCTCTGAGTCAATCATCAGAATCTCCTGGCAACCCTGTGGAAGAGCTATCTGGAATATCCAGCCCAGTCAAGTCTTCAGGTGACTGCAGTCTCAGTCACTATCTGTTAGAGTTTAGCACTCTCTGGAAAGGTGGCCACTCAGAGACTAGTCAAAACAGATCCATGAGAGGCAATTTAGAAAATGTTGCTTAAAACCATATTTTAGTGTAAATGTTATGCAGTGATAGATAGCCAGAACAGTATTTATTGCAGGTTTCTGAGTGGAATCACAATCTGACTTAAATTTTAAGAGAAACAATTTTTTATCATATTAAAAATAGATTGTACTAGATGAGAATAGAAGTGAGTAGACGAATTAGAAAGTGACGTCGGTCAGTCGTGCCCGACTCTTTGCACCCCGTGGACTGTAGTTTACAAGGCTCCTCTGTCCATGGAATTTTCCAGGCAAGAGTACTGGAGTGGGTTGCCATTTCCTTCTCCAGGGGATCTTCCCGACCCAGGGATCGAACCCAGGTCTCCCACATTGCGGGCAAGCGCTTTACTGTCTGAGCCACCAGGGAAGCCCTAGATGAATTAGAAAAGTGTTGTAATAATCCTAATATAAGGGTAAGCAACTTGGACCAAGGAGTTAAATATGAATGTAGTATGAAATAGTCAGATTTGATTATGTTTTTAAAGTAGGGATGATACAAACTGTTAAGTGATTAAAGTAAAAGTGAAGTCGCTCAATCATGTCCAACTCTTTGCGTTCCCATGGACTGTAGCCTACTAAGCTCCTCTGCCCATGGGAGTTTCCAGGCAATAGTACTGGAGTGGATTGCCATTTCCTTCTCCAGGGGATCTTCTCAACCCAGGGATCGAACTCAGGTCTCCTGAATTGCAGGAAGATTCTTTACTATCTGAGACACCAGGGAAGTGTTGTTTATTTTATACTTACTTTAGACTAGGGAAATGATTTTAGAGAAAAAACAAATTTGAGCAATTTTCTTATTTGAGTTCAAAATGGGTTGTAAAACAGGGAATGCAGCTCAGAACATGACAATGCATTTGGCCCAAGAACTGCTAACAAACAATGTACAGTGCCGTAGTGGTTTGGAAAGTTTTCCAAAGGAAATGAGAGCCTTGAAGATGAGAAGCATAGTGGCTGGCCATAAGAAGTTGACAATAACCAATTGAAAGCCATCATTGAAGTTGATCCTCTTACAACTACACAAGAAGTTGCCAAAGAACTCAACGCAGACCATTCTACAATGTCCTACATTTGAAGCAAATTAGAAAGGTGAAAAAGCTCAATAAGTGGCTGCCTCATGAGCTGATCGAAAATCAAAAAAATCTCATTTTGAGATGTCAGCTCCTCTTATTCTACAAACAACAATGAATCATTTCTTGATCGGACTGTGATATGCGATGAAAAGTGGATTTTATATGACAACTAGTGATGACCAGCTCAGTGGTTGAACGGAGAAGAAGCTGCACAGCACTTCTGAAAGCCAACCTTGCACCACAAAAAGGTCATTGTCACTCTTCAGTGGTCTCCTGCCCATCTGATCCACTGCAACTTTCTCAAGTCCAGCAAAACCATTACTTTGAGATGTATACTTAGCAAATCAATGAGATGCACTGAAAACTGTTATGCCTGCAGCCAGCACTGGTCAACAGAAAGAGCCCAGTTCTTCTCCATGATAATGTCTGACCTCACATCACATAACCAAAGCTTTAAATGTTGAACGAATTGGGCTACAAGTATCTTGGCAACTTTTTGCTGGAAAAAATGCCTCCACAACCAGCAGGAGGCAGAAAATCCTTTCCAAGAGCTTGTTGAATTCCAAAGCATGGATTTTACGCTACAGGAATAAACAAACTTATTTCTTGCTTGCAAAAATGTGTGGATTGTAATGGTTCCTATTTTGATTAATAAAGATGTGTTTGAGCCTAGTTATGATTTAAAATTCACGATCCAAAATCACAAGTACTTTTGCACCAATCTTTATATATTATATATAATTTGTATATATATGGAATCAGGAGAGAATACCATGGCAGAGATAGACATGTAGTAATCATCAGTGACTGCATGAAATCACCTACTAGGACTATAGATAAATAAGAGAAGCCAAATAACTTCGCTCTTGGATACTCCCACTTTAAGTGATTAGAGAGAAGAGAACAAACCGGAAAAGGAGATTAAGGGGGAGAAAAGCCCCTGAGATAGAAGTGATGTGAGAAGAGAGAGGACAAAGGAAGAAATTGAATAAAAGATGAAAGAGGAGGTAACTCTCAAATGATGCTGACAGGTTAAGTTAGATGAGGACTGAATTGATCATTGGACTTAACAATATGAAAGTCATGATGACCTTGACAAAGTAGCTTCTGTGGAATGATAGAGGCAAAAACCTATTTGGACTGGTTTCAAAAGAAAATGGAGAATAGAAATTAGAGATGCAAACATAGGCAATTCCTCCAAGGAGTTTTGTTGCAATAGGAAAAAGAAAGAGGGACGGTGGCTGGAAAAGTAGGATTCAGAGAAGCAGAGAGACTTCTGTTTTGTTTTTTAAGGTTAGCGAGTAATACCATGTTAATATGCTGATAGGAGTGATGCAAGAAACAAAACATTGGTCATAGAACTGAAGGAAGAATGACTGGAGCAATGCCTTTTAAGGGAAAGTTGATCAAATGTATTAGGAGACAGAATATGTTGAATTGATATAATAATCTTGATGTGGGTAGATGAAATATGAGACTATTTATATTTTCTAAGTGAAATCGGTCATCAGCAGAAAGTGAGAACTGGGTCAAAAGTTGCTGGGAGAGAGAAGAAAAAGTATGACATAATTTTTCAGAAAAGAGGGAAACTAATTAGACCAAGACATGTTTTCTAATCACTGAGGTCTACTAAGACCTCTGTTTTTTTGTTTTTGTTTTTTTTTTTTTTTTTGGACTCATTTCAACGAAACTCTAAAATTAGCTTAATCAACATTTACCATGAATGATAAGAATCATGGGCAGAAAGCTTCTGAGAACTGCTCTGATACAAAGGCAGGAAAGGTTGGTGTTTGACACTGGTTACAAAGGCATGATCTTACTCTGGGAATTCTTTAGTACTCATTAGAGAGACATTTTCATGACTCAGATTTAGCATCCACTTAGCATTCATAGTGAGCTGAGACCTTTATGGAAAATATAAACAACATTCTCCCTGCTTTTATGGAGTTTTATAGGCTACCCTGTGCTTTTGTCAAGTGCCTAATAAAGACAAGAAGAACTTGTTCTAAATTGCTATTGTAACAATGTTCTTACTGGGATTTTGTTACTAGGAACTTTAAGAAGTACTTTGCCAATAAATTCAAATATACCTAATAAGTTTACTTCTTAAATTATCTAATTCAATAGAGGTTACTTCATCTTGAGACATATGCCTTCCTGGAATCCCCGTAATGCTAATGACCCTTCATTCATCATCTTTAATTTCTTATGATAAACATATTACATTTTCTTCTTAGAAATCTTTATCCTGATCAGAGAGTCAATTAAAGAGTGATTAATCTTATGTCCAGGTAAGAAGATTTCTCATTCTTCAATTTGAATTGCAGTTGCAGTTCTACTTTCAAATTCTTTGGTATATGAAAGGGGAAAAAATGTACATAGTCTACATAAGCCACATTATCAGCACTGCAATTTTATAATGATGTCTGCATTTACCTTAGTAACATGGACTGAAAAAAATTCATATATTCTCTTTCTCTCTCTTTCTGTGCAATGTGAATCTCAGTGTTTTTTTCCCCAAAATATTTATACTCGTTGAATAAAAGTGACTGAGTTTTATTACTAAATTTATAAATATATTTATTCTCTGAATTTGGCTTTCTATTACTATATTGTATTCTTAAACTGTTTTGCTTACAATCTTTCCTAAATTTCATTGTGACAGTTCTCAGACATTGGTATTCTTTTGAAGACCTATTTCTTTTGTATAGATAGAAAAATAACTAGAAAACAAGGTTAAAGCCTCTTTCCACCTACAAGCTTTGAAATAACAATCTGAAAGTGTCATACAACATCTGGCTGGTGAGCTTCCTCTTTTTAGTTATATTAACACAGACCATGCAAATTGATGCTATAGTATTAAATAACAGAACCTGAATTCTGTTATGTAGCACCTTTTCACTGCTGCTCCCCCAAGACTGGGTCTCTTAAAAAGTGTTTTCATTCAGACCTTAAAAGAACCTTGGAAGAAACCTTTGAGATTTTGAATTCAGTCCCCTAATTTTTCAAATGGGCTAAAATTTTGAGACTTGCCCAAGCTTATAAAGGTAATTCAGAGACCAATAGGCTCTAATCCATCTCTTGATTTTCGCTTCACTATTCTTTCTGGTACACCACACCAGAATGAATAAATAACTACACCATCCATGTCTGTGCATTTTAGAACTGCAATTACAGTGATGCCGTTTAAGATTGTACTGATAACTGGGCTCTTGGATACTTCTAGTTTACGTGACCATGGCTTAATTTTAGCAACATTTGAAATGGATATTTGTTAGATGTTCCCTGATAATCAGAAATATCTGATATGCCAGTTGGCTAGGATTGGTGGTGGCAAAGGTGGCTGTTAGGAAACTATTTAGAAGAGGGAATAAATTATCCTTAAGTAAGAAAAAGTAAAGAAGTAAACAGCTTTAAAAATCGTGAGTCAGAATTAGACAAGAGCTCTTAGAACAGCAGAATAACCAGCAGTTAGATTGGCCTCGGAGCCAGTCCGCTTTTAGTGGTTTGAAAGAGGATGTTGTCTCAGCCATCTCGGCTGTGCTTTGGGGATGTGACACACTACTAGCAGCGCCAGTGAAAGGAGGTGGCAACAACAGTGTCACAATCACGAAAGCACAGATCTTTTGACGTTGAGTCTTGGCAGCTTTACAAGGGGCAGTGGTACTCTAGCTGTGAGCTATCTTGGTGTCCATGTCAATTTATCCTCTCTCTTGTAGAGAACTGGAATAGAAGAGAAAGAAAGGGGTAAATCACTCAGTAATCATGAGGACTCTAGAGAAAAAGGACTATCCCCATAAAATGTTCTGAAAGTGTCCAGAAGAACATTGAAGAGGACTCAGATTTTATGACTTGAGGAGAATCTGGCTCAAGTTTTATACTATGAATCCCCATTTTTTGACCCTTACTGGGAATAATCATTGATTAGTGACAGCTGGTAAACTCAGAGTACCTCTGAAGGGAATCAGACAATTGTCAGAAGGTTAGAAGTTCCTTACCTGTTCAGGGGAAAGAAGAATAGTTATAAAAGAGGTCCATTACTTTGTGAAGTTTCCTTTTAGAGACTGACATTTCAAAAAAAGTTATCATGTTTCCTGGTAGAGGTGTTGTGATTCTCATATTGATACTATAAAATTGGGGTCAAAATTGTATTCAATGACTATATCTAATAACCAGGCTGCTTCTTTCTTAAATAGCATACATTATAAGTATCTGATTCCAAAAGTAACTTAGTTAATTGTAAAAAGTTGGAGACTCCTGAAATAAAGAACAAGAAAATCAAATAATTTTGGCCTGCAGAGTTAAGTATGATAACATTTTCCTAGTTATACTTGAAGGTATGTGTGCACTGTTTGATCAATCTATATCTGTTGAATATTTTCATTTTTGAGAAAAGTGGTTTAAACACTTAGTACATGTACTATCTTCCTGCATATCAGAAAAATCTTCCTCCGTATAAAGAAATATAGTTGTTTAATTTTTTTAATTTATTTATTTTTAATTGGAGGATAATTGCTTTATAATATTGTGTTGGTTTCTGCCATATCTTTATTTATGTGTTTCAAGGCAAGTCTCACCTATTAAAGCTTTCAGATAAATAATGACAATGCCACAGAGAATATGATAGTATAATAACAATGATAATAATGATCATAGCTGATGGTTATTAGGACTCACTATATACAAAGTGATATATCTATGCTGCTGCTGCTGTTAAGTCATGTCAGTCATGTCCGACTCTGTGCGACCCCATGGACTGTAGCCTACCAGGCTCCTCCATCCATGGGATTTTCCAGGCAAGAGTACTGGAGTGGGGTGCCATTGCCTTCTCCAGATATATCTATACCTCTACAATTATGACATTATGAGTTAAAGCATACTCTTATTTCCATTTCACAGAAGAATAATTTAATAAAAAACTTGTCCAAAGTTACACATATCCAATAGAATTCAAATCCTTGTTCTAATTCAAGCTGTATATATAAACCTATGCTAATACAACAAGCAAATGCAACAGGACAAAGGACACTACAGAGAA
The DNA here is from genome assembly GCA_006410635.1 of Cephalophus harveyi. Lineage (NCBI taxonomy): Eukaryota > Metazoa > Chordata > Mammalia > Artiodactyla > Bovidae > Cephalophus > Cephalophus harveyi. The sequence continues at coordinate 28,655 of SJYT01003745.1, forward strand.
ATTTAAAGGAAAAGGAACTATTTTCAAGAGGATGGATCAGTTCAGGGAGACTTTATGTGGTGGAGAAATGTCCTTTCAGAAGAAAAATTCCTTGAGACTTTGTATGGAGAGGCAATTAATTATTTTGAAAATCTATGGAACAGTTTCTTATTCTTTTCCAGACTTTATGGTTGTTATCAGATCAATGATTAGTGACATGTCCTAGATTGATAACCATTAATAAAAATGCTCCCAACAATCCTTCATTCAACTCCTAATTTATCAGTTAATTGCACATTAAGTCCCACTAAAAATGCTCAAAATAGCCATTGAACTGCAAACTGAGAATATTAATCAACAGTTTCCTGGCTTCTAGAATGAATTCCCACTAACTTGAGCCGGGACAGAAGATGGCTAGGAACTCCCAGTCTTCAGCTTGGGTTCTAATTCTGAAATCAAACAAGACTTGAGAGTTGAGAAAAAGATTTCCATATCTCAGTGGTAAACCTTAAAGTGAGAGACCCTGTTCGTGGGCCAACCTGGAAACTTTACCATTGCTCCCACTCAACTACCAGGAAACTAATTTTTGAATAGTAAAAGTGCTGTCAGATGTCACTTACATGAACTATTCTCCTCACACCCAGTGGGTCAGTGACACATTAGTACATACCTACCTCTGCAACTCTCACACTAGTTAAATTCCTGGTATATTCAGAAACATGGTTTAAAATTGTACTTGTTTTATTGTAAAGTAAAATAAAGTAAAAATAAAATTAAAAATAAATAAATAAATAAAATTATGTTGAATAATAAAAAAAAAAGAATTGTACTTGTCCTTAAGTTGACTATGGAAGGTGAGCATTATACAAGCATCCAAGTGAAAGTGAAGGAGATTTATGTACTGACCAAAGAGCAAACAACATACCTAGTGAAATCTCTGCTCAGAATGAAAAATCAGGGTTCATAGGGGGATACAAAGTGAATAGGGAATATAAACATAAAACTCTTCATTCTGCAAAAAGGAAGCTTTGACCAAAAGATAGAAAAGAGGGGTTGTGAGACAATATTAGCAATGATTTATCAATGAGACTTAGTTACTAGTACATGGACACTGTGAGCAGATGGACTCAACTGTGATTATCATAGGAATATACAATGCTCTTCTTGTCCTTATGGTTTTTTATTTTTTTTCCTAAAATGTGAACTTGTTTGCATTATTTTCCTATTGATTTATTGAGCTGACTTAAACTTGAACATTGGGCTTCCCATGTGGTGCTAGTGGTAAAGAATCTGCCTGCCAATGCAGGAGGCATAGGTTCTATCCCTGAGTCAGGAAGATCCCCTGGGGGAAGAAATGGAAACCTACTCGTGTTCTTGCCTGGAAAATTTCATGGATACAGGAACCTGGTTGGCTAGAGTCCAAAGGGCCGCAAAGTGTTGGACATGGCTGAGTTGACTGAGCGTACTTCAATATTAATACAGTAATATTCATTGTTACTATATTTTGTTATTAATCTTACAGATAATGTATTTTCTGGGAATTTCTTACCTCTTTACAAAACAAGTGCAGTTACACTTGTAAATAAGAAGCAGACAATCTCTGGTACCAGTGAAAAGGGCATAACTTGATAAAGACCCAATAGGTTATGTTGAGATGTAAGCATGTCTTCACATGGTGGCAAGAGGCAGATGCTATCAGAAAATTCGGGGGAGATATGTGAGAACACTTGCTGAAATATTTATATTAGTGTTGGAATTTTTACCTTGATTAGCACCATCAAAATGTGCCACAACTGAATTAATCTATTATGAAATGCCTTTTCACATTAGCTTCCTAAAACACCCTTTGTGGCAGATGGCAGAAGACTGAAAGGTCAAACATGGAATATTAAATGTCAAGCTTCTGAACATCTGGAAGATTTTTTTAAGTGAAAAAGAAGAAGAGAGAAAAGTAAATAAATGTAGGTGTCATTCGTTCTCTTTCATATTATCATGACAAAGTATACTTCCTGGCAAGTCAGCCAAGGGGATTTTGGTTTTGATAGACTGTATTACGAGGGAAGACAAGGCTCCCTTCCCTATTACACCTGCACAGACCATTTATTTGCTGCACCCTTGGGCAGTGAGCAGCCTGATGGGGAAGGAAGTCATCAGCATACCCACCTGCACCATCTGTGCTGGAGCTGGACTAATGAGCAAAGTAAGTAGGGGCCTGATGGAGACTAGAGGAGTGAGGGAGAGGGTCAAACGCCTGGATTTAACTTTGACAAATTCAGAGGTGTACCTTTATATAAAACTCGGAATCAGCCATGGTTCTTCATTAGGCTTACAAGGTAGCTGTTTCCGACTTTCAATGCTGGTACCCTATTCCAGATCAATTGATTCTAAATATCTTGTGACAGGATCTAGATAGTGTATTTTTTATTGGAGTATAGTTGATTTGCAATGTCATGTTAGTTTAAGGTATACAACAAAGTGAATCAGCTATAAATATAACCTGGTGGCTCAGATTGATCCCTGGGTCAGGAAGATCCCCTGGAGAAGGGAATGGCAACCCACTCCAGTATTCTTGCCTGGAGAGTCCCATGGATAGAGGATCCTGTTGGGCTACAGTCCACGAGGTCCAAAGATGAATCAGCCATGGTTCTTCATTAGGCTTACAAGGTAGCTGTTTCCGACTTTCAATGCTGGTACCCTATTCCAGATCAATTGATTCTAAATATCTTGTGACAGGATCTAGATAGTGTATTTTTTATTGGAGTATAGTTGATTTGCAATGTCATGTTAGTTTAAGGTATACAACAAAGTGAATCAGCTATAAATATAACCTGGTGGCTCAGATTGATCCCTGGGTCAGGAAGATCCCCTGGAGAAGGGAATGGCAACCCACTCCAGTATTCTTGCCTGGAGAGTCCCATGGATAGAGGATCCTGTTGGGCTACAGTCCACGAGGTCCAAAGAGTTGGATATGACTGAGAGACTAACACCTTCACATTCATTGTTGATTTACAATGTTGCATTAGTTGTATGTGTACAGCAAAGTGAATCAGTTGTACATATACATATATCCACTCTTTTTAAAGATTCTTTTCCTATATAGGCCATTAAAGGGTACTGAGTAGAATTACCTGTGGTACACAGTAGGTCCTTATTAGTTAACTTTTTAAAAAGATAACTTTTTATTTTATATTAGAGTATAGTTGATTAACAATGTTGTGATAGTTTCAGGTGGACAGCAAGGTGACTCAGCCATACATACATATGCATCCATTTTTCCCCAAGCTCTCATTCTATCCAGGCTGCCACATAACATTGAGCAGAGTTCCCTACATAGTAGGGATAACCAACAAGGACCTGTAGAGTAGGTCTTTATCAGTTACCTGTTTTAAATATAGCAGTGTATACATGTCAGTTCCAAACTCCCTAACTATCCCTTCCCTCAATCCTTCTCCCCTGGTAACCATAAGTTCCTTTTCTGTCAGTGAGTCTGTTTCTGTTTTGCAAATAAGTTCATTTGCATCGTTTCATTTTAGATTCCACATAAAATATCATATGATATTTCTCTGTGTGATTTGTTTCATTCCGTATATGCCAATTGTATGTGTCAGTCCAATCTTCCAGTTTATCTCTCCCCCCTTACCTTCCAGTAACCATAATTTAATTTCCTTGTCTGTAACTCTATTTCTGTTTTGTAGATAAGTTCATTTGTACCCCCCCCTTTTTAAGGTTCCATGTATAACTTATCAGGGCTTCCCTGGTAGCTCAGCTGGTAAAAAATATGCCTGTGATGTTAAAGGCCTGGGTTCAATCCCTGGGCTGGGGAGACCCCCTGGAGAAGGGAATGGCTACCCACTCCAGTATTCTGATCTAAAGACTTCCATGGGTATAGTCCAGGGGGGTTGCAAAAAGTTAGACACGACTGAGTGACTTTCACGTTCACTTCACTTTCATAAGTGATGTCATATAATATTTAGACAGTAAACTTTTAAAAAACATTCCAGATTATTTTTACTGAATTATAAGAACCACTGATTGACTCAATTATAAGAACCACTGATTGACTCAATTATAAGAACCACTGATTGACTCAATTATAAGAAACACTGATTGAAAAGGTGGAGAAGGCAATGGCACCCCATTCCAGTACTCTTGCCTGAAAAATCCCATGGACAGAGGAGCCTCGTAGGCTGCAGTCCACAGGGTCACTAAGAGTCAGACATGGCTGAGCAACTTCACTTTCACTTTTCTCTTTCATGCATTGGAGAAGGAAATGGCAAACCCCTCCAGTATTCTTGCCTGGAGAATCCCAGGGACAGGGGAGCCTGGTGGGCTGCCATCTATGAGGTCGCACAGAGTTGGACACGACTGAAGTGATTTAGCAGCAGCAACAGATTTGGCCTTGGTACAGAATGAAGCAGGCAAAGGCTAATAGAGTTTTGCCAAGAGAGCGCACTAGTCATGGCAAACACCCTCTTCCAACAACACAAAAGAAGATTCTAAACATGGACATCACCAGATGTTCAATATTGAAATCAGATTGATTATATTCTTTGCAGCCAAAGATGGAGAAGCTCTATAGAGTCAGCAAAAACAAGACTGGGAGCTGACTATGGCACAGACCATGAACTCCTTATTGCCAAATTCAGGCTTAAATTGAAGAAAGTAGAGAAAACCACTAGACCATTCAGGTAGCCCTAAATCAAATCCCCTACAATTACACAGTGGAAGTGGCAAATAGATTCAAGGGATTAAATTTGATAAAAGAGTGCCTGAAGACCTATGGATGGAGGTTCATGACATTGTACAGGATGCATCAATCAAGACCATCCCCAACTAAAGAAATCCAAAAAGGCAAAATTGTTGTCTGAGGAAGCCTTACAAATAGCTATGAAAAGCAGAGAAGTGAAAGGCAGAGGAGAAAAGGAAAGATATACCCATTTGAATCAGTTCAGTTCAGTTCAGTCACTCAGTCGTGTCCAACTCTTTGTGACCCCATAAACCGTAGTATGCCAGGCCTCCCTGTCCATCACCAATTCCTGGAGTCCACCCAAACCCATGTTCATTGAGTCGGTGATGCTATCCAACCATCTCATCCTCTGTCGTTCCCTTCTCCTCCAGCCCTCAAGCTTTCCCAGCACCAGGGTCTTTTCAAATGAGTCAGCTCTTCTCATCAGGTGGCCAAAGTACTGGAGTTTCAGCTTCAACATCAGTCCTTCC
>SJYT01003770.1:0-47566 GCA_006410635.1 Cephalophus harveyi
CAGAGCTACCATGCTACATTACTTAAAATGTCCAAGTTTCAACAAAAGGATTACATGATATATGAAGAAATAGAAAAGCATGTTCAATAGTCCAAATACTGGACTTACAAGACAAAAACTTTAAATCAGATATCATACATATGCTCAACTAATGAAATAAAACTACATTTTAAAGACTAAAGGAAAGTATGATAAGTCTCACACTAGACTCCTGGGAGTCTCTTGGACTGCAAAGAGATCAAACCAGTCAATCATAAAGGAAATCAATCCTGAATATTCGTTAGAAGGACTGATGGTGAAGTTGAAGCTCCAGTACTTTGACTACCTGATGTGAAGAGCTGATTAGAAAAGACCCTGATGCTGGGAAAGATTGAAGGCAGGAGGAGAATAGGACAACAGTGGATGAGACGGTTGGATGGCATCACAGACTCAATGGACATGAGTTTGAGCAAGCTCCAGGTGATGGTGAAGGACAAGGAAGCCTGGTGTGCTGCAGTCCATGGGGTCAGAAAGAGTCAGATATGGCTGAGTCAACAACAACAACGAAACAGAAAATATGAACAAAAAATTAAAATTATGAAATGAAACCAAACAGAAATGCTGGAGCTTAAAAGTGTGATTGTTAAAATGAAACATTCACTAGAGTGGAATAACAGCAGATAAGAACTGACAGAAGAAAAATAAGTATGCTTGAAGATAGGTCAAATGAAATTATCCACTTTGAGGCATAGACAAAATAATTAAAGGAAAATTACCAGAAACTCAGAAGCCTGATAGATATGCCTATGTGAAATTTCCAGAAGAAAAAGAGTCAGAAAGGGCAGAAATAATATTTGAAGAAAGAATAGCTGAAAACTTCCCAAATTTGATGAACATTAACCTATACATACAAGAATCCTGAAACAATACCAGTAGGATAAATAAAAGGAGATCCATATCTAGACACATCATAGCCAAACTGTCAAAAGACAAGGAGAAAACCTTGAAGGAGCAACAGGGAGAGAAAACAAAATCAACATGCACAAAGAATTTTCAGTGAGAGTGACAATTGACTTACCAAAAACCAAGAAAGCCAGGATGTCGTAAAGAGGTGATAAACTCAAAGGACTGAAATAAGACTATAAACAACAACAACAACAAAATCCATTGGTCAAAAATAAAGGCAAAATTAAAACATTGCAAGTAAACAAAATGAGAAAATTAATTGCTAGGGAGCCTGCCTTAGAAATACTAAAGGGAATCCTTCAGGTTGAAATAAAAGGACACTTTTATTTTTATCAGTTCAGTTCAGTCGCTCAGTCATGTCTGACTCTTTGCGACCCCAAGAACCACAGCACGCCAGGCCTTCCTGTCCATCACCAACGAAGTCCATCCAAACCTATATCCATTGAGTCAGTGATGTCATCCAGCCATCTCATCCTCTGTCTTCCCCTTCTCCTGTCCTCAATCTTTCCCAGCATCAGAGTCATTTCCAATGAGTCAGTTCTTCTCATCAGGTGGCCAAAGTATTGGAGTTTCAGGTTCAACATCAGTCCTTCCAATGAACACCCAGAACTGATCTCCTTTAGGATGGACTAGTTGGATCTCCTTGCAGTCCAAGGGACTCTCAAGAGTCTTCTCCAACACCACAGTTCAAAAGCATCAATTCTTCTGTGCTCAGCTTTTTTCTCAGTCCAACTCTCACATCCATACATGACCACTGGAAAAACCAGAGCCTTGACTATACAGACCTTTGTTGATAAAGTAATGTCTCTGCTTTTTAATATGCTGTCTAGGTTGGTCATAACTTTTGTTCCAAGGAGTAAGTGTCTTTTAATTTCATGGCTGCAATCACCATTTGCAGTGATTTCAGAGCCCAGAAAAATACTAGACGTAAGTTTTAATCCACACGGATTCATAAAGAGTACCAGTGATGGTAACTCAGTTCAGTTCAGTTCAGTCACTCAGTCATGTCCAACTTTTTGCAACCCCAAGGACTGCAGCATGCCAGGCTTCCCTGTTCATCACCATCTCCCAGAGCTTGCTCAAACTCATGTCCATTGAGTCAGTGATGCCATCCAACCACCTCATCCTTTGTCATCCCTTTTTCCTCCTGCCTTCAATCTTTCCCAGCATCAAGGTCTTTTCAAATGAGTCAGCTCTTTGCATCAGGTGGCCAAAGTATTGGAGTTTCAGCTTCAGCATCAGTCTTCCCAATGAGTATTCAGGACTGATTTCCTTTAGGATGGACTGGTTGGATCTCCTTGCAGTCCAAGGGACTCTCAAGAGTCTTTTCCAACATCACAGTTCAGAAGCATCAGTCCTTCAGCACTCAGCGTTCTTTATAGTCCAACTCTCACATCCATATGTGACTACTGGAAAAACCATAGCTTTGACTAGACAGACCTTTGTTGGTAAAGTAATATCTCTGCCTTTTAATATGCTGTCTAGATTGGTCATAGCATTTCTTCCAAAGAGCAAGTATCTTTTAATTTCATGGCTGCAATCACCATATGCAGTGATTTTGGAGCCCAAGAAAATAAAGTCTGTCACTGTTTCCATTGTTTCCCCATCTATTTGCCATGAAGTGATGGAACCCAATGCAATGATCTTTGTTTTCTAAACGTTGAGTTTTAAGCCACCGTTTTCACTCTCTCCTCTTTCACTTTTATCAAGAGGCTCTTTAGTGGTGGTAACTACAGGTAAATATGGAAGACAGTACAAATATATTTTTGTTGGTAACTAATCCCTTCTATCTCAGGTGAAAAACAACTGCGTAAAGCAGTATTTATAAAGCTATGTTGATAGACTCGAAATGTATAAAGACATAATTTCTATGTCAAAGTGAAAGTGAAATTGCTCAGTTGTGTCCAACTCTTTGCGACCCCATGGACTGTACCCCACCAGGCTCCTCTGTCCATGGGACATGGCTTCTCTTGTCCTTCTCCAGGCAAGTATACTGGAGTGGGTTGCCATTTCCTTCTCCAGGGCATCTTCCCGACCCAGGGATTGAACCCAGGTCTCCTGCATTGCAGGCAGACACTTTAACCTCTGAGCCACCAGGAGTAGAATAGCAACAGGGCTTTATTGGAACAAATTGTTTCATATACTATTCAAGTTAAGTTGGTACTAATCAGAACTAGATTGTTATAAACAAGATGTCAGTTGTACTCCCTAGTGAAGTTACTAAGAAAATAACTTCAAAAACTCTTAATATTAATAAAACAAACAGCAAAATAGTTACATACTAGAAAATCCTTAGTTAATGCAAAAGAAGACAGTGATGGAAATAAAGGGAATAAAGTACATATGGGAATCAAATAGCAAAATGACAAACCTAAATCTTCCTTCATCAACCCTAGTTCATTGCCAGTGGCAATATGTCAATGTAATCATTTTTAAAAAAGTTTATCTCAAAAAATTGAACATGCAGTTACTTTATGACCCACTTATCCCACTCCTAGATGTATATCAAGAGAAATTACACACTCCACACAAAAACTTGTACAGGATGTTCACAGTAGCCAAAAACTGGAAAAAAAAAAAAAAACAAGTGCTCACCAGCTGATGGACAGGTAGACAAAATGTGGCACATCTATAAAATTGAATGCTATTTTAAAGAAATAACAGATGAATGTTTTTCAAAATATGATAAAGACACAAATTTAAAGATTTAAGAACCTCAGTAATTCCCAAGCAGGAAATATATGTGAGAATCATACTTAGATATATTAAAATAAAACTGCACAAAACCAAAGAAAAAGAGAAAAATAAACTGTAAACAGCCAAAGAAAAATGAAGCATTACATACAGAGAGAAAAACTAAATAGTTATACCCCTTATTTACCAGAAACTTTGGGACCCAGAAGAGAATAGGGAGATATCATTAAGGTGATGAAAGCAAAATAACAAACAAACAAAATCTTTCAACAACCAGGAATTCTATATCTAGCAACAATATCCTTCTAGAATGTAGGGAAAATACATTTTTGGATTAAAAATATATATTAGAGAATTTGTTGCCAGCAGACATAAATTTAAAAAATTGCCAAAGGCAGGTCTGAGACTAGAGAAAATTAAGCCAATTAGAAACTCATATCCTCAGGAAGAATAAAGACTATTGAAAATGGCAAATATGAAGATAAATGACTAATAAATTTACCTCTAAATTTCTTTAAAATTCATATGATGATTTAAAGCAAAAATTACAGCATTATCTCATGGAGTTTATAATGTATACAGAAATAAAATTTTATGTCCATGAGAACATAAAGTGAGAGATATTATATGATCCTATACACAATTGCAACATTCTGCAGTTTACATAAAATGGCACAATATTAGCTCTAGATTCACTGTGAAAATGTAAAGATGTATATTTGAATACCTAAAGCAATTACTAAAAGTAATGCAAATAGATATAAATGAAATTTCAATTTTCAAAATATTTAAAAATCCAAAAAGGACAGAAACATAGGAACAGAAGGAATTAAAGGCAAAGTAAGTAAAATTAGGGAAATTATCATGATAATGGCAGACTTTAATCAAATAAAAAACAGACAAGCAATACAAAAATCAGTAAGGAAAAAACTTGGTTTTCTTTAGAAGGTCAACGAAATACTAAGTCTCTAGTTAGACTGATCAAAAATAAATAAAGAACACAGATTACCAACAACAGGAACAAAAGTGTTGCTATCATTGCTTACCCTACAGACATTAAAAGGACATTAAAACAATATTATGATCAACTTTGTATCACAAACTTATTGACAATGTAGATGAAATAGATAAATCCTGGAGGCAGAGAGGAACAGCTTATAAAAACTGACTTTTAATTGAAAATCTGAAACATCCTACTATTAATAAAGTTAAATCAATCATCAAAAGACTTGCACAAGGAAAACTCCAAGCCCAGATGATTTCATTTGTGAATTCTATCAAAATATAAGGAAAATAGTACCAAATTTATACAAAGGCTTACAGAAATTAGAGGAAGAAGGAATATTTGCTAACTTACTTTATGAAGGCAGCATAATCCTGATACTGATATCTCACAAAAAATATTAACAAAAAATTATAGACAAATATCTCTCATGGACATAGATGCAAAAACATTATACTTAAATCTTCAAAAATACTTAATAAAATATTATTGAATCAAAATATAGCCTTATTCAAAATAGCCCAATCAGATGTCCATAAATGGAAACATAAATCAACTGTGACATATTTATACAATGAAATATAACTCACCAAAAAAAAAGGAACAAACTATTAAAATACATGACATGGGTTAATATCAGAAACATCATGCTGAGTAAAAGAAGTCTTATGATATTTGTCTTTCTCTGACTTACTTCACTTAGTATTATAATCTCTAGGTCCACTCATGTTGCTAAAAATATTAAATACCATACATATTACTTATATGTAAAATCTAAAAAATATGATATGAATAACGTATTTGTAAAATAGAAGCAAACTCATAGACATAGAAAACAAAAGTATGGTTACCAAAGGGGAAAGGGCAGCAAAAGGATAAATTAGGAGCTTGGGATTAACAGATACATGATACTTTATATAAAACTACAAGAAACAAAGTCATACTGTATAGCAGAGGGAACAACATTCCATATCTTTTACTAACTTATAAAGAAAAAGAATACAGAAGAGGATATAGCTACAGCTACATATAGGTATATATGTAACTGAATCACTCTGCTGTACTAACACTACATTGTAAATCAACTATGAAAGTGTGAAAGCGTTAGTCGCTCAGTGATGTCTGACTCTATGTGACCCTATGGGCTGTCACTCGCCAGGCTCCTCAGTCTGTGGAATTCTCCAGGCAGGAATACTGGGGTGGGTAGCCATTCTCTTCTCTGGCAGAACTTCCCAAACCAGGGATTGAACCTGATCCTGAAGTAAATCCACTATACTTCAGTTTAAAAATAAATAAACAAATAAATACTTACTGGTAATTTTGAAGTCAGCCAAATTCATAGAATTATGAGAGAACAACCATCGTTGAAAAAAAAAAGAGCTGAAGCTAAAAAGTCTAAATGGTGTATTGAAATCCAAAAATAAAATATCAAATATAAATGGGGTTCAATTACAAGCAGAACTTTCTGAGGAACATAAAAAATAACTCACAGTAGCATTACAGTAACATCACAGGAGACCAGGAGAATTATTTATATATCAATCTGTCTCCCACTGATTAGGATATGCACTTTGGAACATTAACATCATGGTACCTCTTGGTTTCACAGGCTGGTTGCTTCTACCAGCTTCTTTTGTAAAATGAGAGAAGCCCAGCCAGAAATGAAAGACCTAGAGATACTAGGTCCTCTAGTGTCTGAACAAGACACTGTCAGCATGAGACGGGTAGAAGTCTCAAGAAAATGTCTATTCTAACCATGGCCCAAATCAGAGGTGAAACAAAGAGGATTTTCCTCAGGACATGAAGAAGAGTCTGATGTTTCTTTGATAGATCTTCCAAGATCTGTAAGCTTTACAATTCATGATTAATTTCCTTCCATTCTCCTACCTCGCCCAATTGCCCAGAACTTCTTTTGGAAATAGTGACTTATGTTTCTGCTTACATGGAAGAGCAGTTTAAAAAATATTATTGGTGAAAGCAATAAGAATATTAAGAATAAACCAATGTATATGTGCAATTTTCATCTTTTTTACCCCAGGAGCAAAGGATAGTTCTTTTAAAATATATGTACAAGAATTCATATGCTAAAAAATTCTCATCATTAAAAAATAAAAACTATAAGAAAAAAATGAAACTAGGACTTCTTTATGTAGTTTAAATTCTCACTTCTATGTTACACTATAACCTTGATATTCTTGAGTTTTTGCTGTCTGGCATACCTACTAGGCCAGACATTTGCTTATTTGCTCTCAACCCTTATTCTCTCTTCTGTGCTTTTCTGTATATCGGAAGTTAGAAGTCTGCAAGCTGCATTTCTCCGTTCTCCTTGCCTGCTTTCTTTCTGATGAGTTCTGATAATAGAAGGTGCTAAAGAGAAATAAGAAGAAAGCAGGACGAGTTCCTCCTCTGGCTCCAGTGTTGTGGCAGAGCAAAGGTCCCTCTTTTGGCTCCAAAACTGTGGCAGAGGCTGGCAATTGCCGGCAGTTCTGTAGCAGCAGCAGGAATAGGCTGACTGATTCTAGATCAAAGAAGAGTGGGCATAGGTGGTCACTTTTTCTTGGTGTTAGCTTTGTTCCTCCAACTCTTTTTCCTTTTCTTTTTTGCTATCTTAACCTTTCCAGTATTCATCAACATGTCTTTATATAAAATTCTCTCTCTTGGGAGAGACCATCATTAAAAATCTACAAATAACAAAGGCTGGAGAAGGTATGGAGAAAAGGGAACTCTCCCACACTGTTGGTGGGAATGCAATTTGGTGAAACCACTATGGAGAATAGTATGGAAGTTCTTCAAAAGACTAAAAATAGAGTTGCCATACAGTAAAGTAATCTAACTCCTGGACATATATCCAGAAAAATCCATAATTTGAAAAGATCCATGCACCCTTATATTCATAGCATCACTATTTGCAAATAGCCTATATGACCAATGACAGATGAATGGATAAAGGTGTCGTACATATATCCAATGGAATATTACTCATCAGCAAATAGAATGAAAAAATGCCATTTGCAGCTATGTGGATGGACCTAGAGATTATCACACTAAGCAAAGTAAGTGAGAAGGAGAAAGATAAATACCATATGATATCACTTACATGTGGAATCTGACATATGACACAAATGAATGTATCTATGAAACAGACAGACTCAGACATAGAGAATAGACTTATGGCTGCCAAGGGGGAGGTGGGTGTGGGAGGAATGGATTGGGAGTTTAGGACGAGCAGATGCAGACTATTATATATATAGAATGGATAAACAACAAAGTCCTGTTGTATATCACATAGAACTATAGCCAATGCTGCTGCTAAGTCTCTTCAGTCGTGTCCAACTCTGTGCGACCCCATAGATGGCAGTCCACCAGGCTCCCCCATCCCTGGGATCCTCCAGGCAAGAATACTGGAGTGGGTCGCCATTTCCTTCTCCAATAATAAACCATGATGGAAAAAAAAATTCTCTCTACTGGATGTCTCTATAGTGAATTTTGTTTCCCAAACAGATTCTGAATAATAATATATTTTTTGAATAATTCTTAGTTCAAATTAGCATGACTTTATTACATTGCAAATAGGGCTTCTGTAGTAGTTCAGTCAGCAAAGAATCTGCCTGCAATGCAGGAGACCCAGGTTCTATTCCTGTCAGGAAGATTCTCTGGAGAAGGGAATGGCAAAGTGAAAGTGGCTCAGTCATGTTTGACTCTTTGTAACCTTAAGGACTATACAGTCCATGGAATTCACCAGGCCAGAATACTGGAGTGGATAGCCTTCCCCTTCTCCAGGGGATTTTCCCAACCTAGGGATCAAACCCAGGTCTCCCACATTGCAGGCAGATTCTTGACCATCTGAGCTATCAGGGGAGGCAACCCACTCCAGTATTCTTGCCTGGAGAATTCTATGGACAGAGAAGCCTGGCAGGCTACAGTCCATGGGGTCACAAGAGTCAGATATGACTGAGTGACTCACACACACACACACACACGCACACACACACACACATACACAGTATCTTCTGTACATTTTATTTACTTTTTTGCACCATGCAACCTAAGACTTTTGTCTACTCACTCTCCTGTTCCTCCTCTCCTTTCACAAGTAGCAGATCCACTTCTCAGTAAAGATTCTCACTATCTTCCAATTTATCTTTACAGGCACACAGGAAATAGCCATCATGATGCCCTAGAACTGATAATTCGGTTTGCTGTTGCTTATTTAACAGTCTTAACACACACTGGTGGGAAGTGCGGTTTAGATAGATTACTCCAGTGGTTGGTTGGAAACTGAAATTGAACAGAAATGTCTGGAAGCAGGAAGAACAATATAGAAACCTTCCTTAAAAATGTATTTTAAATAGTAGTTCACCAAATTTAGAAATTGTTAAGAGGGCTTTTATTTCCATACTTTAGAAAGTAAATTTGTTTCAAAAATATGTACAAAACTAGTGCACATTCATAACAGAGCAATCAGGATAATGAACAGAATAAAAGGTATGGACAGCATGTGAAAGGAATGAAGAAGAAAACAACACGAAGGATCTTAAGAGTGGTATACAAAGTGGGAACTGGGCTTCTTGTACTAAGATCAACAAATACAGGCTACAAGGACACAAATTTCACCTAGATCAAAAGCTTTTACAATATATTTACAAAGCAAATAGCCCCTTTGTGGGATATTCAAAAAAGGACTTGACCACTTGAATCACAGGCTGGATGGCTGGAGTCTAGTAATTTTGAGATTGTTCTAATACTGTTAGTTGAATCCACAACAACTTCAGTAAAATATAAGAATTCACTTCCTATCATTTAATTTCCTTTTTCCTAAGATCATTCGTGTATTCATGGTGATGTCAACAGAACATGCCTGCAAGAAAGCACCCCTTCTGAAAATGCCTGTTTACTATGTCCCAGTGAAGGCATAAATCCATATCTTAGTGGAGAACATATGGTGCCCAAAGAAAGGAAGAAAATATATTGGTTTTAAAACAACTAATTAAAGCTGGTGACTGGACCAGAAATACCTTCCACCTTTACGCTAAAACATTTCAAATTAGTTTCTAATTGACATAAAGTAGAAAACTTAAAAATAGTCCTATTTCTCTAGGTGTTACTTTTGTCATTGTTGCTATGAAAATGATGGGCTGGACAAAAATGGCCTGGAAGATACAGCATAACCTAGCTACATAGTATCAATGTATATTTAAAGTTTAGTGCCTCTGTCCTATTTACCTAAGTCATAGGTCTCCTCTTATATTTCTCAAAATATATGAAGTTTAAAGCAAATACTTATTAATGCAAACTCAAGTTCCTCTAAAGTAGATATAAATGTAGCCTAATTAGTCAATGAGTTGGTATTTATTAAAAGCCCACAGTATGGCAAGATTGTGGACAAATATGAGGTCTTCTCAGGTGGTTCAGTGGTAAAGAATCTGCCTGCCAATGCAAGAGACTCAGGAGACACGGGTTTGTCCCCTGGGTTGGGAAGAATCCTTGGAGGAGGTAATGGCAACCCACTCCAGTGTTCTTGCCTGGAGAATCCCATGGATGGAGGAGCCTGGCGGGCTACAGTCCACTGGGTCACAAAGAGTCAGACACAACTGAGTGACTGAGCACATTTAATAATTTATCTCAGGCAATGGTACCACCTTCTGTAGTTACCTAACCTAGCTCATCAGCTCTTCAGACCCACTACCACTTTCTCAATATATGATTTTATTGCTTCCTTTCTGGATTATTAAAATAGACTTCTCTCTGGATGTCCTGTCCCTCAACTATTACCCTGCCAATCTACCATCCACATTATTACCAAAATTATCTAATTATCTCATTTCTGCATTTGAAAGCCTTCAATGGCTTCCCAGAGCCTCATAACAAAAATAAATTTTCACAAAGCCCACTTGTAAAATGAGGTTTGGACTGTATTATTTCTATCCTTTCCACCTTTGACAGATTGCGGATTTATGCCCCTCAGTAAATTTTTACTAAATGAGGAGCACTTCCTAGACAACATCCTAGTTAAATAAACACATGTCTATGGCCATGTGGTAATTTTTCTAAATTACTGAACTGATTTTTATATATGTGCCAGTTATCTATTTATATACATATACAAAAAGAACAAAAAAAAAAAGATAAGGTAATGATGAGTGCCCAACATCACTGAAAGTGTATCAGAAAAAAATTGCTTTTAATAATTATCTCCATTTTAAAATCTTTATGCTTCACTTTAGAAACTCAAAAAACCAATAATGATAGCAAAATTATCAATAATCTCACTATTTAGAGATAATTAATGCTAATATTTCAGGTTCTTTCTTTCCTTTTTTTAAAATGCAAAAATAAACTATTTAAAATCAAAATTCTATGGCATACAGAGTTTGTCACTTAGATATCATGAATATTCTTTCATATCATTAAACTTTTGGGGAAAACGTTCTTTTAGTAAATATACAACTTATTTGGCCACTATCCTGTCTTAAACATCAATTAGTTAATCCTTAACTATATTTCTAATTATTTGCTTAATATAAATTTCTAAAAATGTGATTGCTAGGCTAGAAGGAAAGATTCGTTTTAACGTTCTTCTCAAATAGTGATGAATTTTCCCAGAAAGTATGCTAACCATATAAGAAAATGTTCATCTCACCAACAACCTGCCAGCATGGTTCATTATCTTTTTAAGAGATTATTTTGCCATTTGAAACTAGGTGTAATGTTCATTACTAAGATAATTTAACGTGTTTTCTTATAGTAGCCATCATTTGTTTCGGTTCTGTGGTAAATTGCCCATTCATGTACGTGGCCCATTTTTTTCATAGAGGTATGAAATAACACATATTTTGCCAGCAGGTTTCAACACACATGGGAAAAAGATATATTCATGGAATGTACCTTTGAAGCTGCATTCAAAAGATCTCAGGTAGAGGTTGGTGGTGAATAAAGCAATTGCTTTTGCTTAATGACACAGGTTGGGAGTTTGTAGAGCATGTTTTTCTTGAAAATAAAATATCTGTGGCTCACAATGTAGGTGTACATACAAATCAGCTTCAAAAGTGCTTTCATAGAAGGAGCTGCTGGAAACACAGTATAAATATCTGCCTTTTGTATCACAACATTTCTTTAGAAGGGCATGTATAATAGTTCTTTCAAACCTAAATTTAGGAGTTGATAAGTAAAATATGAGAAGAGCTAGAAACTTCAGAGTCATCCTTGACATGTCCCCTATCCAACTGCTAACAAATTCCTATTCATTTTTCCTGCATGTCAGTCCAATAGAGCCCCCTAGATCCATCCTCTTTGCAACTGTCTTAATTCAATCCTGTCACATCTCCCAGAACTGTTGTAACAGTTTCTGAGCATCTAAAATCACTCCCAATTAGTATTTAGTCTTGGAGCTCTCTCAGAGATAAATCAATAGTTAAGTCACATTTTTTTTTTCCTTTAAAAAAGTAGCAAAATCTCATATGAGAAAATGTAGACATTAAAAAAGCAAAAAGGAAGTAGTATATGTAGTTCCAGCTAACCGTCAAAGATAAAAACTAAACTTCCCGCATATACTCTTTCATTCTTTCCACATACACAAAAATGGAATCATCCTAGGCATGTGCAGAATCTCTTACACTCATAGAGAAATCTATTCATTGTGACTATCTTCTTAAGTTTAAAGCATTCTTCTGTAACAGAATTTTAAGTGGATGTATGGTATGCCATTGTATGGACATTCAAGGCACTTTCAGTATTTCACTATTATAAGAAATGTCACAGTAAATATTTTTGTAATTAAATATTTACTTTCAGTTCTTAAGCACACTAATTTTTCTTCCATCCACTGTTGCTGTGGAGAAATCTGATGCCAATCTTATTCTTCTTTCCTTGTAGATGAACTGCTCTTTCTTTCTGGGAGATAGTAAAGTCCACCACTTCCCTTTGCTAGTCCCTGTGGGAGGCTTTCCTTATTTTTCTTGTTTGGTGCTCTACCAGCCCTTGTCATTCTAAGGTCTTGAAATTTTCAAAAATCCTGTTACATTTTTCTTATTTCTTTAACTATTTCATTCCATCTTTCTCCCCTGAGCTTTCTGGTATTTACATAATGTCACTTCTATTTCCAGCTACTGTGACTCTTAGCTTCTCTATCTTCTACTTCCTCACCCTACCTCCTGCTGACTGGGTGCGTGCTGTGTGTTGTGTGCTTAGTCGCTCAGCTGTGTCAGACTCTTGTGACCTCATAGACTGTAGCCTGCCAGGCTCCTTTGTCCATGGGATTCTTCAGGCAAGAACACTGGAGTGAGTTGCCATTTCCTTCTCCAGGGAATCTTCCTGACCCAGGGATTGAACCCAGGTCTCCTGCATTGCAGTCAGACTCTTTACCAACCGAGCTACAAGCGAAGGCCAGAGCTTCTCATTCTGATCTTTTAACTTATTCCTCGTTCTGTTCCCCCCAAAGTATTTTAACCATACTTATTTTAGAATATTCATCCATCTCTTCTAAAAGTTTACTCTTAGAAGATGTATGTTGCCCAGTCTGGTGTGTGTTCTGTAAGAAAGTTAAATGCCATAGTGTGCTTGCTATCTCGGTCCATGAGTCCATGTTCTCTTGTGCGTGCCTGCTGCTCTCTGGTAAAATGCGCAGTGGAAGAGCCCAAGGACCAAAGACAGATAAGCAAGCATAAGGAAAAGGAAGGATGAGCCCAGAGCAGAGATGTGAGTCAGTATACAACCATTGTTGACCACTCCCTTTTGTTGCAGCCCCACCAGGTAACTCCTCTGTGAAAGTCTTGTTGCCAAGCAACAGTGTCAAGAGGCAAACTCTGCATAGTGGCCCCCAACTCTGGGGTTCAGAGGGCCAGGGCAAACAAGGGGGTACCTGAGGACAACTGATGGGCAGGAACCTGTTCACCCCAATTATTCCTACCTTCAGGGATTTTTGCTATGCTACTTTGATCCTATCCCTCAGACCCAAATACTGAGAGTGTAGATCTCTAGAAAAATAGCAGGCATTAATGGTTGCAAGATAATGGAAGGAAAGGTGAGAACAAAAATTAAACCTTTCTGGCCAGGTTCACATATTTATTGCCATAACCAGTTACATCTTGTGTCTCCATTTATTGTCTCTTTGTGCATCCAGTACTACCACACATTCAAAAGTCAACCATCCACTGTGGTCTCATTGATTTTTCACAGTTTTGTGATATTGTTTGTCCTAGAGTCTGTTTCTCATTTTTTTATTAATGTTTCTATGATTGATTAGAGGCAGGGATCCAACAGCCCTTCTAGTTTGCCATCTTGGTGAGAACCAGAAACTCATATCACAACTTTATTCTTATTTCATGGCAATTCTCTTAAAATAAATTCCTGCAAACAAATGCTATGGCATAGTGTACCTAAAAATTTAAGACTTTGGTTATGTTTACCAAACTCTCCATAGTTATAAGAAGGAAAATACATGTTTTTGATCATTTACATCCAAACTCAATCTCTGTCCTCATAAACAAGCTGTTATGAATCCATATATGTCCATATCTACAACTTGACACATGATGAACCCACCTCTTTTCTACATACATCTTGGTTTCTTAGAATGGTGCTGTGTTTATTCTTCACTGGACTGTAACTCAAATATCGCCTATTATGTGGATCCTTCCTTCAACTCCCCAAAGTTAATCTCTCCATTTTTCTGTTACTATATGGTATTTTGTTCATGCCTCCATTATAACATAGGGTATTTTAATTATTTACTCTTGTACCTAAAAAAAAGCAAATGGCTGTCTGAGGAGGCCTTACAAATAGCTATGAAAAGAAGAGAAATGAAAAGCAAAGAGAAAAGGAAAGATATACCCATTTGAATGCAGAGTTCCAAAGAATAATAAGGAGAGATAAGAAAGCCTTCCTCAATGATCAGTGCAAAGAAAAAGAGGAAAACAATAGAATGGGAAAGACTAGAGATCTCTTCCAGAAAATCAGAGATATCAAGGAAACGTTTCATGCAAAGATGGGCTTAATAAAGGACAGAAATCGTATGGACCTAACAGAAGCAGAAGATATTAAGAAGAGGTGGCAAGAATACTCAGAAGAACTGTACAAAAAAGATCTTCACAACCCACATAATCATGAAGGTGTGATCACTCACACTCAGCTAGAGCCAGACATCCTGGAATGTGACGTCAGGTGGGCCTTAGGAAGCATCACTATGAACTAAGCTAGTGAAGGTGATGGAATTCCAGTTGAGTTAGTTCAAATCCCAAAAGATGATGCTGTGAAAGTGTTGAACTCAGTATGCTAGCAAATTTGGAAAACTCAGCAGTGGCCACAGGACTGGAAAAAGTCAATTTTCATTCCAGTCCCAAAGAAAGGCAATGCCAAAGAACACTCAAACTACCGCATAATTGCACTCATCTCACATGCTAGTAAGTAATGCTCAAAATTCTCCAAGCCAGGTTTCAGCAATACATGAACCATGAACTTCCAGATGTTCAAGCTGGTTTTAGAAAAGTCAGAAGAACTAGAGATCAAATTGCCAACATCCACTGGATCATGGAAAAAGCAAGAGAGTTCCAGAAAAACATCTACTTCTGCTTTATTGACTATGCCAAAGCCTTTGACTGTGTGGATCACAATAAACTGTGGAAAATTCTAAAGGAGATGGGCACGCCAGACCACCTGACCTCCCTCTTGAGAAATCTGTATGCAGGTCAGGAAGAAACAGTTGGAACTGGACATGGAACAACAGACTGGTTCTAAATAGGAAAAGGAGTCCATCAAGGCTGTATATTGTCACCCTGCTTATTTGACTTATATGCAGAGTACATCATGAGAAACTGGTCTGGAAAAAGCACAAGCTGGAATCAAGATTGCCGGGAGAAATATCAATAACCTCAGATATGCAGATGACACCACCTTTATGGCAGAAAGTGAAGAGGAGCTCAAAAGCCTCTTGATGAAAGTGAAAGAGGAGAGCGAAAAAGTTGGCTTAAAGCTTAGCATTCAGAAAACTAAGATCATGGCATCTGGTCCTATCACTTCTTGCCAAATAGATGGGGAAATAGTGGTAGACTTTATTTTTCTGGGCTCCAAAATCACTGCAGATGGTGATTTCAGCCATGAAATTAAAAGACGCTTACTCCTTGGAAGAAAAGTTATGACCAACCTAGATAGCATATTCAAGAGTAGAGACATTACTTTGCCAACTAAGGTCTGTCTAGTCAAGGCTATGGTTTTCCCAGTGGTCATGTATGGATGTGAGAGTTGGACTGTGAAGAAGGCTGAGTGCCGAAGAATTAATGCTTTTGAACTGCAGTGTTGGAGAAGACTCTTGAGAGTCTCTTGGACTGCAAGGAGATCCAACCAGTCCATTCTGAAGGAGATCAGCCCTGGGGTTTCTTTGGAAGGAATGATACTAAAGCTGAAACTCCAGTACTTTGGCCACCTCATGCGAAGAGTTGACTCATTGGAAAAGACTCTGATGCTGGGAGGGATTGGGGGCAGGAGGAGAAGGGGACAACAGAGGATGAGATGGCTAGATGGCATCACAGACTCAATGAACGTGAGTCTGAGTGACCTCCAGGAGATGGTGATGGACAGGGAGGTCTAGCGTGCTGCGATTCATGGGGTCGCAAAGAGCCAGACATGACTGAGTGACTGAACTGAACTGAACTCCTGGAAGGAAAGTTATGCCAATGTAGACAGCATATTAAAAGGCAGAGACATTACTTTGCCAACAAAGGTCAGTCTAGTCAAGGCTATGGTTTTTCCAGTTGTCATGTATGGATGTGAGAGTTGGACTATAAAGGAAGCTGAATGCTGAACAATTGATGCTTTTGAACTGTCATGTTGGAGAAGACTCTTGAGAGTCCCTTGGACTGCAAGGAAATCCAACCAGTCCATCCTATAGGAGATCAGCCCTGGGTGTTCATTGGAATGACTGATGTTGAAGCTGAAACTCCAAACTTTGGCCACCTGATGCAAAGATCTGACTCATTTGAAAAGACCCTGATGTTGGGAAGGGTTGAAGGTGGGAGGAGAAGGGGACAACAGAGGATGAGATGGTTGGATGGCATCACCGACACAATGGACATGGGTTTGCATCAACTCCAGGAGTTGGTGATGGACAGGGAAGCTTGGTGTGCGGCAGTTCGTGGTGTCAAAAAGAGTCAGAAATGACTGAGAGACTGAACTGAACTGAACTGAACTTATACCTAAATGGGCACCTAGAATGTGAAGTTCTTTTGGATAAAGAATTTATCTTAATCATCTTATTATTGCCAGAGGCTTGTGACCGTCACTTAAATGTCATCAGTCAATGTTTGCAGAAACAATGAATGGATTTTCAACCAATAGAAACTGAACTAAAGGTACACAACACTGTATAAGCACTTTTATTCTATCTTCAAAACTACTTGTACTCTTATTTCCACTTTGTAGATGAGAAAACTGAAGCTTAGTGAGGGTAGATAGCTTCCTAGGGTAGAGCTGAAATTTGAATTCTCATTAAGGGCAAAGTAGCAATGCAAAAATCCAAGAGGGGAAGATCTGGGGCTAACAGGTTTCTACTCATGAGGTTGAGACCTAGCCACTAGGGTCTTATGGTTCCTGCTTGTTCTATGCTTGGATAAATGTGGGTGAACAATATCAGGAAGATCATTTAATAAGAAAGTTCACTTTTTTTTTTGTAAAGTTACTATTTCTAACTCAATGCAATCCAGCATTTGAGACACATTGCCTTCACCATTCAAAATAAACCTAAAACTAGAAGGATTAAATTATGTCAACTGAGAAATAGTCTAAATATTTCTTTGTATAATAACCTTGCTAAGATACTATTAAAAGAACAGATCTGAAAACATTCATCTGCCAGCAGCATGACACAATTCATATCTTTGTAAAACAGTTCCATTTCAGAATGTTCCTAAATTTGCATAGTTTTTTACTAGTATTTCCTGATAGGGAAATGGAGTAGGAAGAGAATATAAGTATCGTAAGAAGCAAATAAACAAATATTGAGATACTGAGCTAAGCTATGAGGATATGCTGTGTAATTTCTAGAATTACCTTCAGAAATTTCAAGCATATAATTAATGGCATATATGACAAGCTAGCTTAGAGATTTTTACCATCCTCGTGAAAAACTCTACCGATGTAAACAAGGAACACATGTTGAATTGCATCATTTTATCCCTCTGGTAGATACATATGGTTGAAAGATGACTGTATGATATCAAGTAGTCCTACAAGATCGAGTTTTCAGCTGTCTTTATCATCTACCACCTGGCAGTCAACCAGGCAGAGGAGGTGGAATGGATCACCTATGCCCCCGATCCACTCTGACATGCTCTTGTTATTTCAGGCATGGAGACACAGTCCAAGGTAAATGTCACTGATATGTATTCCTCTAAAGCTGAATAAAAACAAAGGCAGAGCTTATTGATTTTTTAAAATTAATTTCTTTCTGCCAGACTTCATTTAGGCCCATTGCCTACTTTCCTTGAGAACACCTGGGCAAGCAGAAATTTCCACTGCTGATTTAGAACATGGGAAAATCAAACTATAAAGAGCAAAGTTTTTGTCATTTAATACAAGGGAAAACTGATCTTCAAGAGGGGTGTGGTGATAAATTGCTAAAAGGAGTTAGCACACTTCAAGGAAAGTGCCCCAGAGGTATAAGAACTACACCACATTCTGATGTTATCCCTTCTGAAGGTAGAGATTCTTACTGTTAGAAGTTTCTTTATTTTGCTGGCATATTTCCATATCTACTTCTGCATTCCAGTTGGTCATTTTAGTAAATATGTTTTTGCAGTACTTTAGCCAGTGTTCTTGCCTGGAGAATCGCAGGGATGGGGGAGCCTGGTGGGCTGCCATCTATGGGGTTGCACTGAGTCAGACATGAGCAGCAGCAGCAGCAGCAAAGTGTATGTCAGGATTCCCAAACATGAGAGGTGGGAATTTCTATCATCTTAGACTTCCTTGTCAAAAAGAGAGTATAATTTAAGATTAAGCCCTGAAGGAATGGGCTTCTCAGGTGGCACTAGTGGGAAAGAATCTGCCTATAAGTGCAGGAGACACAGGTTTGATCCTTGGATCAGGAAGATCCCCTGGAGGAGGGCATGGCAACCCACTCTAGTATTCTTGCCTGGAGAATCCCATGGACAGAGGAGCCTGGTGGGCTACAGTCCCTAGGGTTGCAAAGAGTGGGACACAACTGAAGCAACTTAGCAAGCACACAGCTGAAGGAATGTGACCCAGTGAACTCTCTTACTGTGGAAAGACTTACGTAAGAATAAAACATTTAAGATTTTATGAAAATATTTAGTCAAGGCGTTTTAACTTAGAAGCACAATGGTCTACAGACCCTCAATGCTCTAGACATGAAGTGAATCTCAACATGAAAGGCAAGTGTGAAGGGTCACTGAAGAAAGAAAATAGACAAAATGGAAGAGCCACTGCCGTGTTTTCCTTCTTCACACATGTTGTAAAGTTCACCTTTGGAACCTGCTCTTTTCCTCATGCTGAAAGGAACATCTGCTTATTAGAAGCAATGAAAATGAAATGTAACAGGTGCTGATGGTATCACTTTTGAACATGGGAAGAGGTGATTTAGGTCTGCTCAGAAACTAATGGCCCTGAGATACTACAGTTCTTCTAACTCCTGGGTCATGACCCTGAGGCTGAAAAATAAACTGAATTATATGTGACTTGATAGACAGCCTGATGACTTATGCCATGCATATCATAACACTGAGTATGTAACTTTATTCAAATTAAGACATTTTATTTCTAAAGCTTTGTATTACTTTCTCTTTCTTAAACACATACACACTGTTTTCAATAACTGAGATACAAAATTCAGGCCCATCTTACAATACCTTAAAGTTGACCCTGGCCCGATTGCTACACAGACATCCCTACTGCAGTACAAGCATGTGGTAGACCAGAATTGTTTTGTGCTGGGAAGCAGATAAATGACATGGATTGAAATTATGGTAAATTTAAATTGATGGCCTAATTAGTATTATCTCTTTTTGTATTCATTGTAAGAAAAATTATCCAGGAGGAACTCATTTTGCATTAATGTTGATATAAAGTGTAATTCTCCAGGATTTTCATTGTAATTTGGCATTAATTAATGCATCATTATTTTAAAGTGTTAATTAAATTGTTACAGAAAAGGACATCTGCAGTGGCTCAGAAAGAAAATCACATGAACAATTAGTTTTGTATAGGTCTGTGGTGCAGAATCCAAGATCACACGCATGGCAGCAGCCTGGAGGCCAGGGTAGGTGGCAGACAGAAAGAACCCTGCTCTTCCCCGCTCAATACCTTCCCACTTCTGTTACCTTTGCCACTGTGTTCACTCTCTAGATGAACACTCTCTAGACCACTGGATATTTATTCCATGCTTAGGATAGAAAGTACTTCAGGACTATGGGATTTTCCTTCATTTTTTGGGGAGGGAGCTTAGCAGAAATAACTGACCATTCTCATGTCAGTAAAAAGAATAACAGTCTCCCTTTTTGGTTCTTTTCTTTTCTTTTTTTCAATATTGTCTGAAGATTTCAGAAATAGGCTGCTGTTGAAGGTTAGGTTAATATTTCTTCTGATAATAAACTCCATACAAAACTGTGACAAATCAAAGGGGAGATAATCTGTGGTAATTCCTTACGCAGTGGACCATCATTGTGAAGACATCTGGAAGTCATTGAATGCTATCCCGGCTTAAGATATATCATTCCAAGGAAATTCCACCATGATTTCATATATCAAGGAACTGTGGCAATCAGATACCAATGTGGGTTGGCAGTTCAATGGAACTTGGGACTCGGAGGGAGTATATCAAGTAGGCCCCAGATACTCTGCATCACGGTGTCATAGGACACAGAAATTTGGGGAATCTTATTGTCAGCAATGTTATACTGTATTTATCCCTGTAGGACTTTACTGAATGAGCATTCTTTGTCAAGAGTTGTAAACTAAGATTCCCAGAGGAAGAGTGTAAAAGTATAGTATAACATCATACCGTGTACAACTATGAACCCCTTAAGTTGGTTATATAGTTTTTTTCTGGATACCAACTTAATGCTAAGGTTACCACGTATCTGTGAGCAGCCACAATGAGAGTCTCTAATATCTTAGGTTCTGCAAACTTGTCCTAACAGATAACCCAGTTTTATGAACCTATGAGGCAAAGCCCAAATTTCTACTACCAAGTTGAAGTCAAATCTTTCCTCTTTGCATTAAATGATAAATTGGACCAAAAAAGATGAGAGTCACTTCATACTGTTTTGATGGTTCTCCTAAATGATTGGTCATTCACTTCCTTCCTCATGAACATGCATACTTGCTGCAGATGAAGATTTCTTCATCTTTTGTCCAGCTTGCAGCCTGGTACCAGGATTGTTCAATTAATAGTCAATCAATTGATTTATTCATGTAACTCATGGATAATTGCCTTCCTAAAAGAGTTGACCACAAAGTTTCTACAAGTTAAATAGATTCTACGTTAGTGTGATTGAAGTGAAGTGAAGTGAAGTCACTCAGTCGCGTCCGACTCTTTGTGACCCCATGGACTATATGTAGCCTACCAGGCTCCTCTGTCCATGGGATTTTCCAGGCAATACTACTGGAGTGGATTGCCATTTCCTTGGTTTTACACAAGTATTTCCAAATCCATGGCCCCAAAGTTTTTCATTGTCTATACTAATTGCTAGAAAAGGCTATGAAATGAAACAGCCTGAAAATCAAATCTAATAGCAACTAAAGAGGACAATTTGGTTTGCGGAAAAAAATCTCTCCTGGAAGAGAAATAAGTATTTTTGAAAAATATATAGTAGGAGGAAGAAAAGGGTAGAAGCCGGTTTCTACTGCAGAACTGAAAGAACATTCATTGCCTGTGGCAATGTTATATGACCCTTAGGTCAGAGTTCACTCTGTTCCCCGAGATTAAATTACTTTAAAAGGAGTCCTCATCTCTCAGTGAGGATTCCTCCCAGTCTCCCCAGAGATTTTGGAAGTTAGGGTGAGTGCTGACAAAACATTTCTAGTTACCTTTGGTTTTGTATTTTTGCTTTGACCAAAGACCAAATTATCTCAGTTTATCAATTATCACTATGTGCTTTTATGAAATAGTTTACTTCAGTTTGGACTCCCCACTTCCCAAAATATTGATTTGGGAGCAAGCAGAGGCATACACAACAACGAACCAAAACTGTCCAACTTGAATATGACACATGTCTGCACTCAAGGTCATTTCCAGCCTTGGGAGAAAACAATTTTCAGTGATCATCTTCTCCTCTGGTTCTCCCTCCTCTTTCTTCCTAGATCTCAAACTTGTGCCCTCTCTCCTTTCTACAGTGAACTTCAGCCCTGAAAGACTGCTAACTTCTTTTGCAAAGCAGTTTAGATTCCTCTTTGTTTTATTGTCTATTTTAATGCCATGCCCCGAGGCCCTACTCTCCTAACTGAAATGGGTCTGTCAAATCAGTTTTGCCAAACAAAGGACTTTTGAGTCTTTCTTAGGAAACAGAAGAAGTTGCATTCACTTGAGTTTTTAATAACTTTTTATGTTTTGTTGAGCTGAGCTTATCATCTCATAATTTCAACAGTTACCTTGGGCTTTTTAGAAAATTCTGGTTTCTTGTTAACCATGCTTCAGCCCCTCACATCAGATGCCAGTTCCTTCCAGGCAATGAACATGTGTCTAGTTTCCTTCATAGGTATTTGTAAATGCCAAGTAGACTCTCCTGCCCACTTTGGGCACTAAATAAAGACAAATGCTGCCGAGAAGCAAAAACTGACAGAATTTCAAAGAGATTACAAGTGTTTCAAAGAGATGAAAGTGTTTCCAGGCCCAAGGTTTGGATGTGAGAAAGGAATCGTGCAGAGGATTTTACTGCCATCCCAGAAATAAGAAAAATCCAGAAAGAACACAAAACTAGCTTTCATTTTTAAAGCATAAGATGCTCTACATTTCTTGCTCTAAATTAAGTGCTGTGGCATTCAGTTAAAACCACCTTGTGTCCAATAATATACTTCCTGGCCTGCCCCAAGGTCTTCAGGAAGCATTTTATCTTTCATATAATTGCCAGGGTGAATCCCTAGTTATAACATACTCTACAGCATATAAAATAATTGTTGCAACTGAACCGATCACATAAATATTAGTGATTGAAGAGATTGGTTGGGATAAATCAATGTGGGTGACATATTTAATAAACTTTGTATAAACATTGTTTGCAACGGCTATAAATAAAATTGTCTTGAGGAATTTTACATATTGCACATCTCTCTATTCAAGGAGAGGCATAGGCATGATTTCTAGCTGCACGAAATGACAAGCAATGCCTTTTCTAACCTGTCCAAATCAGACCAGGCAAGTTGAGTCAGGGAGCATGCCCACATCTGGCTCGGCCTGTGCTGGGGCTTGCTCTGGTGTCCGAGCTCTCCACATGGCTCACTTGCCAGTGGGAATGAGAATCAGTCAGAGGAGAAAGTCAAGCCAACATTCTGCTTCTTTTCTTTTTTTCCCCAAAGAAAAAACCACACCATAAATAAAGCATGATTGAGATGGCATTTTACATTCACACAGATTTTGGCATAAATAAATAAAAGGGATTTTGTTCAAATTCTGTCATCCTTACGTGCCATTTTAAAATTATCTTTCCCTACCAGTTCAGCATATTCAACTACACTCTGGGAGTCATCTTGGCTCCCTCCAGTGGCTGACTTAGTGACTGAAACCAACAGGGGTATTTCTCAAGGCCGTACAGCCTAGTGGTTCAAGGTGGAAGCACTTAACTTCTGAGATAATGAGTTCAAATCCCTCTGGGAATTCTGCCTCACCCTTAACATGCATTATCTTTTCTGGAAAGGTTTGAGGTGTTGATTTTAATTGATCTACCTCATAATCTCCCATCCAAATTGATATATTTCACTGTTCCCATTTTATGAATGAAAACAACCCATTGGAAGGCAGTGGGAGGACTGGGGATGCTGAAAGGTCATGGCAATGCCTCATGTCTCAGCTCAGGACCAGGGAGTTTCCATAACAGCCTTCTCTAGACTTAGATCCTATCATATTTTCTGTCTTATTATTGTTAGATACCAAGAGATGACAAAGTGCAGAAATATTTAGGTTCCTTTTTTCAAAGAGGTCAGACATAATACAGTGTGTCTTCAACTTTAAGCTTAATGAAATGTCACATACACATTTGGAAATTCAGGTATGAACTATGGGTCTTACATTGTTTGAAATTTACAACTTTCACATTTATTTTTATTAGTAATATTTTAGTCACTCAATATATTTCCCTGGCATTAATGGAAAAAACATGGTGTCTTCAAGCAGCCAAAATAATCTCTCTAAACTCCCACTGAGTTTAAGCAAAGGCCTTGCAATTTAATGACTGAAGTTACAGCTATAGACTTCCAGTGTGGTGGGTTCAAATCCCATTAAATTAGACTCTAATTAAAATTCATCTGAGCTATTTTTTCATTGTGTAATTTTTAAAAAATTCTTAATGACTCACTTTAACCTCATTTTACTCAAGGAAAACAAAGGGGAAATTAAAAAAAATAAAGCAAGGCAGGAAAAAAAGCAGATGAATTAGAAGATGATATGATGCCTTTTTAAAACGCAGCCTGAGAACTGGGTGTGCAGTGCAGACATCAAGAGGAGACTTAATTAGAGCTCAACTGCTCAGTTCATAGTTCTTGAGTCTTTATAAAAGCCAAGAGCAAAGCTAAATCATGTGTAATTTGCCATTATTTCCCCAGCTAGCTCTCTCTGAAATGTTATTTTTCACTTACCTTTTCCTTTTTTTCTCATCTTGAGAGCATGGTATCAGACCTTGTATATACAGTGTGCCACTTGCCTGCTGTCAGAGAGAGAAGTGACAACACTTGTCACTACCAATCTCTTCATGTCTGGTCTCATCTGAGCAATACACACAGCCTGATTTCCAGGTGTTTGTTGAAACTCCGAGTTATGCAACATGTCTTTGCTGTGCTCAGAACTGAAAAAGAAGCACCGCAGGGGGAATAAATTCTTATCTTTCTAAGAACTCTGAATGTGCATAATAGTGATTTTAGCCCAATTCCACGTTACTGAAGGGACGACTGGGAGAAAGAGACCCCATGAACTATAGCATACCCATCTCCTCTGTCCTTCACTATCTTTTGGGGTTTGCTCAATTTCATGTCCAAGTCAGTGATGTTATCTAACTATCTCATCCACTGCCACCCCTTCTCCTTTGGCCCTCAATCCTTTCCACCATCAGGGTCCTTTCCAATGAGTCAGCTCTTCACATCAGGTGGCCAAAGTATTGGAGCTTCAGCTTTAGCATCAGTCCCTCCAGTGAATATTCAGGATTGATTTTCATTAAGATTGACTGGTTTGATCTGTTTGCAGTTCAAGGGATTCCCACAAGTCTTCTGCAGCACCACAATTAGAAATCATCAGTTCTTCAGTGCTCAGCCATCTCTCACATCCATGCACGACTACTGGAAAAACTATGGCATTTACTATACAAACCTTTTTGGCAAAGTGATATCTCTGCTTTTTAATACACTGCTTAGGTTTGTCATAACTATCCTTCAAAGATGCAAGCTCAGTTTCAGTTCAGTCACACAGTCATGTCAAACTCCCTGCAACCCCATGGACTGCAGCATCCCATGCTTTCCTCTTCATCACCATCTCCCAGAGCTTGCTCAAACTCATGTCCCCTGAGTCAGTGACACCATCCAATCATCTCATCCTCTGTTGTCTCTTTCTCCTCCCACTTCACTCTTTCCCAGCATCAGGGTCTTTTCAAATGAGTCAGTTCTTTGTATTAGGTGGCCAAAGTATTGGAGTTTCAGCTTCAGCATCAGTCCTTCCAATGAATATTCAAGACTGATTTCCTTTACGATGGACTAGTTGCAGTCCAAGGAACTCTCAAGAGTCTTCTTCAGTACCAGAGTTCAAAGGCATCAATTCTTCGGTGCTCAGCTTTCTTTATAGTCCAACTCTCACATCCATACATGGCTATTGGAAAAACCATAGCTTTGACTAGACAGACCTTTGTTGGCAAAGTAATGTCCCTGTTTTTTAAATATATAGTCTAGGTTGGTCATAGCTTTTCTGCCAGGGAGTAAGTGTCTTTTAATTTCATGGCTTCAGTCACCATCTGCAGTGATTTTTGGAGCCCAAGAAAATAAAGTCTGTTACTGCTTCCATTGTTTCCCCATCTATTTGCCACGAAGTTGATGGGACCAGATACCATGATCCTAATTTTCTGAATGTTGAGTTTTAAGCCAGCTTTTCACTTTCTTTCACTTTCATCAAGAGGCTTTTTAGTTCTTCTTCAATCTCTGCCATAAAGGTGGTGTCATCTGCATATGTGAGTTTATTGATATTTCTCCCAGCAATCATTTTTTTTTATTTTTTATTGAAGGATAATTGCTTTACAGAATTTTGTTGTTTTCTGTCAAAGCCCAACATGAATCAGCCTTTATGTGTATATATATCCCCTTCCTTTTGAAACTCCCTCCCATCTCCCTCCCCATCCTACCCCTCTAGGTTGATACAGAGCCCCTGTTTGAGTTTCCTGAGTCATACAGTAAATTCCTGTTGGCTGTCTATTTTACATATGGTAATGTAAGTTTCCATGTTACTTTTTCCATACATCTCACCCTCTCCTCCCCTCTCCCCATGTCAATAAGTCTATTCTCTATATCTGTGTCTCCACTGTTGCCCTGTAAATAAATTTTTCAGTACCATTTTTCTAGATTTCATATATATGCATTAGAGTATGATATTTATCTTTTTCTTTCTGACTTACTTCATTCTGTATAATAGGTTCTAGGTTCATCTGCCTCTTTAGAACTGATGCAAATGTGTTCCTTTTTATAGCTGAGTACTATTCTGTTGTGTATTTGTACCACAGCTTCTTTATCCATTCATCTGTCAATGGACATCTAGGTTGCTTCCATGTTCTAGCTATTGTAAATAGTGATGCAATGAACATTGGTATACAAGTGTCTTTTTTTTTTTAATTTTATTTTTACTTTATTTTACTTTACAATACCGTATTGTTTTTGCCATACATTGACATGAATCCACCACGGGTGTGTATACGAGCTCCCAATCCTGAATCCCCCTCCCACCTCCCACCCCATATCATCTTTATGGATCGTCCCCGTGCACCAGCCCGAAGCATCCTGTATCCTGTATAGAACATAGCCTGGTGCTTCGTTTCTTACATGATAGTATACATGTTTCAATGCCATTCTCCCACATCATCCCACCTCTCCCTCTCCCTCGGAGTCCAAAAGTCCATTCTATACATCTGTGTCTCTTTTGCTGTCTCACATACAGGGTCATCATTACCATCTTTCTAAATTCCATATATATGTGTCAGTATACTGTATTGGTGTCTTTTGAAATTTTGGTTTCCTCAGGGTATATGCCTAGGAGGGAGATTGCTGGGTCACATGGTGGTTTTATTCCTAGGTTTTTAAGGAATCTACATATTGTCTTCCATAGTGGCTGCACCAATTTACATTCCCACCAACAGGGCAAGAGCGTTCCCTTTTCTCCACACCCTGTACAGCATTTATTGTTTGTAGACTTTTTGATGATAGCCATTCTGACTGGTGTGACGTGATATCTCATTGTAGTTTTGACTTGCATTTCTCTAATAATGAGCGATGTTGAGCATCTTTTCATGTGCTTGTTAGCCATCTGTATGTCTTCTTTGGAGAAATGTCTGTTTAGGTCTTTTTCCCACTTTTTGATTGGGTTGTTTGTTTTTCTGGTATTGAGTTGTATGAGCTGCTTATATATTTTGAAAATTAATCCTTTGTTAGTCGTTTCATTTGCTGTAATTTTCTCCCATTCTGAGATTTGTCTTTTCACCTTGCTTATAGTTTCTTTTGCTATGCAAAAGCTTTTAAGTTTAATCAGGTCCCACTTGTTTACTTTTGTTTTTATTTCTGTTACTCTAGGAGGTGGGCCATAAAGGATCTCACTTTGATTTATTTCATCTAGTGTTCTGCCTATCTTTTCTTCTAAGAGTTTTATAGTTTCTGGTCTTAGGTTTAGGTCTTTAATCCATTCTGAGTTTATCTTTTTGTATGGTGTTCTTTTACATGTAGCTGTCCGACCTAAACAGTAAGACCTTACATGGCATCCAGTCCCATCACTTCATGGCAAATAGATGGGGAAACAATGGAAACAGTGGCTGACTTTATTTTTGGGGGCTCCAAAATCACTGCTGATGGTGATTGCAGCCATGAAATTAAAAGATGCTTACTCCTTGGAAGGAAAGTTATGACCAACCTAGATAGCATATTTAAAAGCAGAGACATTACTTTGTCAACAAAGGTCCATCTAGTCAAGGCTATGGTTTTTCCAGTGGTCATGTATGGATTTGAGAGTTGGACTATAAAGAAAGCTGAGTGCCGAAAAATTGATGCTTTTGAACTGTGGTGTTGGAGAAGACTCTTGAGAGTCCTTTGGACTGCAAGGAGATCCAACCTAGTCCATCCTAAAGAAGATCAGTCCTGGGTGTTCACTGGTAGGACTGATTTTGAAGCTGAAACTCCAATACTTTGGCCACCTGATGCAAAGAGCTGGTGAAGGTGAAGTCGCTCAGTCGTGTCCTACTCTTTGCGACCCCGTGGACTGTAACCTACTAGGCTTCTCCGTCCATGGGATTCTCCAGGCAAGAATACTGGAGTGGATTGCCATTTCCTTCTCCAGGGGATCTTCCTGACCCAGGGATCGAACCCAGGTCTCCTGCATTGGAGGCAGACGCTTTAACCTCTGAGCCACCAGGGAAGTCCTACCTGATGCAAAGAGCTGACTCATTTGAAAATACCCTGATGCTGGGAAAGATTGAGGGTAGGTGAAGAAAGGGACAACAGAGGATGAGATGGTTGGAGGGCATCACTGACTCAATGGAAATGAGTTTGGGTCGACTCCAGGAGTTGGTGATGGACAGGAAGGCCTGGCGTGCTGTGGTTCATGGGGTCGCAGAGTCGGACACAACTGAATGACTAAACTGAACTGAACTGAAGGCCATTTTAGTTCACTGATTCCTAAAATGTCAGTGTTCACTCTTGCCATCTCCTGTTTGACTGCTTCTAACTTGCCTTGATATATAGACCTAACATTCCAGTTTCCTATGCAATATTGTTCTTTAGAGCATTGAACTTTACTTCCATCACCAGTCACATCCAAAGCTAGGTGTTGTTTTTGCTTTAACTCCATCTCTTCATTCTTTCTGGAGTTTTTTCTCCACTGATGTCCTGTAGCGTATTGGGCACCTACCAACCTAGAAAGTTCATCTTTCAGTATCCTATCTTTTTGCCTTTTCATACTGTTCATGGGGTTCTCAAGGCAAGAATACTGAAGTGGTTTGCCATTCACTTCTCCAATATACCACATTTTGTCGTAACTCTCCATCATGACCCATCCATCTTGAGTGGCCTACATGGCATGGCTCATAGTTTCATTGAGTCAGACAAGGCTGTGGTCCATGTGATCAGTTTGGTTAGTTTTCTGTGATTGTGGTTTTCATTCTGTCTGCCCTCTGATGGAGAAGGATAAGAAGCTTATGGAAGCTTCCTGATGTGAAAGACTGATGGAAGGGTAAACTGGGTGTTATTCTTATGGGCAGGGCCATGTTCAGTAAATCTTTAATCCAATTTTCCATTGATGGGCAGGGCTGTGTTCCCTTCTTGTTGTTTGCCCTGAGAGAACACAGCCCTGCCAATGGCTGCAGTCACCATCCACAGTGATTTTGGAGCCCAAGAAAAGAAAATCTGTCACTGCTTTCACTTTTTCCTCTTATATTTGCCATGGAGTGAAGGGACAGGATGCCATGATCTTGGTTTTTTAATGCCGAGTTTTAAGCCTGCTTTTTCACTGTCTTCAAGTGGCTCTTTAGTTCCTCTTCACTTTCTGCCAATAGAGTGGTGTCTGAGTGTCAGAGATTGTTGCTATTTCTCCCAGCAATCTTGATTCCAACTTGTGATTCATCCATCCCAACATTTTGCTTGATGTTCTCTGCATGTAAGTTAAATAAGCAGGGTGAAAATATACAATCTTGTCATACTCCTTTCCCAATTTGGAGCCAGTCCATTTTTCCATGCCCAGTCCTAACTATTGCTTCTTGACCTGCATACAGGTTTCTCAGGAAGGTGTCTGGTACTCCTATCTCTTTAAGAGTTTTCCATAGTTTCTTGTGATCCCCACAGTTGATGAATTTAGTATAGTCAATGAAGCAAAAGTAGATACATACAGGCATAATTTCATTCTCTCTTATCTTTGCAGTAGATTTTTAACAACTTGTAGTTAAATTCATATCCACAATCTTTTTTGTTGCTACTATGCACATATGGAGAAGGCAATGGCACCCCACTCCAGCACTCTTGCCTGGAAAATCCCACGGATGGAGGAGCCTGGTAGGCTGCAGTCCATGGGGTCGTGAAGAGTCGGATAAGACTGAGCAACTTCCCTTTCACTTTTCACTTTCATGCATTGGAGAAGGAAATGGCAACCCACTCCAGTGTTCTTGCCTGGAGAATCCCAGAGACGGGGGAGCCTGGTGGGCTGCCATCTATGGGGTCTCACAGGGTCGGACATAACTGAAGCGACCTAGCAGCAGCAGCAGCATGCACATATATTCCTTAGTGAGTCAAGTAGTTGACTCTGCTTACATTTATTTATTGTTCAACTTATCATTTTCTAAAGTAAATAATTGCACAATTTCTTCTTTTGCTTGGTTTCTTTTAAATCTTTAGTGAATTACTGACTAAAACGTGCCTCTTCATATAATTTCCCACCCAGTCAGATCTAACAAAACAAGGTATTCGCATCTCACAATCTGGAATTCTGTATTTTCCGGTTTCAATATGGACTGGCAACTCTTAGGCATGCTACATAGTAGTGCCTCCTGTATTTCCTTTTAAGACATCCTAAGAAATATCTTGCCTGGAGAATCCCAGGGACGGGGGAGCCTGTTGGGCTACCGTCTATGGGGTCACACAGAGTCGGACACGACTGAAGTGACTTAGCAGTAGCAGCAAGAAATATCTTATCCTTTCTGCAATGTTGGATCTGGCTTTTTTTTTTTTTTTTTGATCATGTTTTGTTGGAGCACCATCCTCTAATAGCATCCAGAGAAAAGTAGGTTTAGAAATCTCTCTATTCTCCAGACTTTATAGTTCTACTCTTCTATCTCTCAACATTGTAGCCTAGAAGTTCAGTGTCATCTTCTTATTGGTAGTATTCCAAAATTTCATTACAATTCAGTTTAGTGTAATCTTTTGTTCAATCATTCTTTTAGGAGCACAGAAAGAATTTCCACTTTATATTTTTTAGCTTTTTTTTTAAATCCCTATATTCTTTTAAAATAACTTCCTTGTCTTTATTTTCTCTGTTCTCTCTTTCCAGAATGCCTATTAACTCTATGTTAGACCTCATTTTGGGTTCATAAGGTGTTCCAAAACATTTCATCTGTTCATCTCTTTCTATTATCATTTTTTTCTGGGATATTTTCTGATTGTATCTTATAACACTTTTATTAAAATTTGGCTATCATACATTAATTTTAAAAAGAATTTATTTTTCTCAAATTGTTCCATTTTCCATTATTGATTCATTAGTGAAAGATATTCAGTCTTTCCATTGGCAAGATTTCTTATCGGTTCTGTTCTTTATTTGTTTCTGTATATTACAGTATCTAATCATTCTTCTCTGTTCATAGTTAGGCATTAAAGAGTTGATGGGAAACCATAGATTAATGCAGCGGTCATCTAATGAGTGCCTCTGTAGCGCAAGAGTGACCGGCTGGCTTTTTCACTGGGACATCTAACTATTGTCTAATTTCACTAGAGAAGCATCCTCCAATTCCCCCTCTGCTGCTAGTATTTTGGACTTGAATATACTAGTAGAGCTCATATGGGGGTGGTCTCATGATTCTAGGAGATTTTCACTTCATCCCCAAATCTATATTTCCTGCCAGATTCCAGTTTACCTCTGTGCCTGGGATCCTCAATCTTCTCAATGGCTATTTTTTGTTTTAACGGTTTTGATTTTTTTTTTAAAGTTCTGATATTGTTGTGGTTGTTGTTTTACATCATGTATAGGTGCTTGCAGTAGAACTGATGAAAAGACAGTTATCATTTGTTCATTCTTCACCTAACAAATAATGCCAACTCACTTTTTGTGGACAACAGGTTTGTCTGTTTACCCTCTCTTCCTTTCTCATAATCATGTGATATTAAAGACAGAAACCTTTTAAATTTGGTTTTTATAGTCTAAGGCAATACAGTCAAATTAAAAGCATGGAATTTGGAACCATAAAGATCTGTGGTTGACTTATATTTACCACTTGTGTGAAGTTAAAAAACTTTTCTGGGTCCCAAAATTCTCATCATTAAAGTAAGCTAAGTTCTCTCAGATTCTTTGTCAACTATGACATAGAAATAAAAAATAACTTTTCTAGGTGTCAGAATTATATGAGTTGTTACATATAAATTGTCTAGCACATAAAATTGCCCTAATTCCCCTTTTCCTTGGAATTTTAATGGGTTAGTATATCAGTTAGGATTAGGTGTAGCTGAATAAGAAAAAAAGTCTAAGACTACTGTGCTTTAAAGGAAATGTAGATGGCCAGTCCTATTTATGATAAGAACTTGGGTTCTTCTAGCTTTCTGTTCCAACACTTAAAAACTGAGAGTGATAATAATATTGTCATCATTAGGATCCTAGGAGGAAGAAACATGTAGGAAATATTTAGCACAGTATTTGTATACAAAAAAGTACAATTAAAAAAAGAAAAATGCAGTCAGTCAGGTTCAGTTCCGTTCAGTTCAGTTCAATCGCTCAGTCGTGTCCGACTCTTTGCGACCCCATGAATCGCAGCACGCTAGGTCTCCCTGTCCATCACCATCTCCCGGAGTTCACTCAGACTCACGTTCATTGA
Organism: Cephalophus harveyi; assembly: GCA_006410635.1. NCBI lineage: Eukaryota > Metazoa > Chordata > Mammalia > Artiodactyla > Bovidae > Cephalophus > Cephalophus harveyi. The sequence continues at coordinate 32,599 of SJYT01003770.1, forward strand.
GTCCGTGACGCCATCCAGCCATCTCATCCTCTGTTGTCCCCTTCTCCTCCTGCCCCCAATCCCTCCCAGCATCAGAGTTTTTCCAATGAGTCAACTCTTCGCATGAGGTGGCCAAAGTACTGGAGTTTCAGCTTTAGCATCATTCCTTCCAAAGAAATCCCAGGGCTGATCTCCTTCAGAATGGACTGGTTGAATTTCCTTGCAGTCCAAAGGACTCTCAAGAGTCTTCTCCAACACCACAGTTCAAAAGCATCAATTCTTCAGCGCTCAACCTTCTTCACAGTCCAACTTTCACATCCATACATGACCACTGGGAAAACCATAGCCTTGACTAAACGGACCTTAGTCAGCAAAGTAATGTCTCTGCTTTTGAATATGCTATCTAGGTTGGTCATAACTTTTCTTCCAAGGAGTAAACGTCTTTTAATTTCATGGCTGCAGTCACCATCTGCAGTGATTTTGCTGCTGCTGCTGCTAAGTCGCTTCAGTCGTGTCCAACTCTGTGTGACCCCATAGACAGCAGCCCACCAGGCTCCCCCATCCCTTGGATTCTCCAGGCAAGAACACTGGAGTGGGTTGCCATTTCCTTCTCCAATGCATGAAAGTGAAAAATGAAAGGGAAGTCGTGTGCAACTCTTAGTGACCTCATGGACTGCAGCCTTCCAGGCTCCTCCATCCATGGGATTTTCCAGGCAAGAGTTCTGGAGTGGGGTGCCACTGCCTTCTTTGGAGCCCAAAAACATAAAGTCTGGCACTGTTTCCACTGTTTCCCCATCTATTTCCCATGAAGGGATGGGACTGGATGCCATGATCTTTGTTTTCTGAATGTTGAGCTTTAAGCCAAATTTTTCACTCTCCTCTTTCACTTTCATCAAGAGGCTTTTTAGTTCCTCTTCACTTTCTGCCATAAAAGTGGTGTCATCTGCATATCTGAGGTTATTGATATTTCCTCTGGCAATCTTGATTCCAGCTTGTGTTTCTTCCAGTCCAGCGTTTCTCATGATGTACTCCGTCATAACCAATTACTTGACAAAGAATCTCAGAATATAAAATGTTTATCACAAGACATGAAGAGTGCACCACCGAAAGTCTGAAAGTAAATTATGAATCACCTACAATTGTTTAGAGTGAAAATAAACCACTTGGCAAATTATACTTCTAGTAACAAATACCCTGCTGTTCCATTTTAGGGCTTGCAACACCACTCTCCTGGGGTTTCCCAGGTAACTTAGTGGTAAAGAATCTGCCTGACAATGCAGCAGATGCAAGAGCTGCTGCTGCTGCTAAGTCACTTCAGTCGTGTCCGACTCTGTGCGACCCCATAGACGGTAGCCCACCAGGCTCCCCCGTCCCTGGGATTCTCCAGGCAAGAACACTGGAGTGGGTTGCCACCTCCTTCTCCAATGCGTGAAAGTGAGAAGTGAAAGTGAAGTCGCTCAGTCGTGTCCGACTCAGCGACCCCATGGACTGCAGCCCACCAGGCTCCTCCGTCCATGGGATTTTCCAGGCAAGAGTACTGGAGTGGGGTGCCATTGCCTTCTCCGAGATGCAAGAGACATGGGTTCAATCCCTGAATCAGGAAGATCCTGTGGAGGAGGAAATGGCAACCCACTCCAGTGCTCCTGCCTGAAAAAGAAAAAAATTCCATGGACAGAGGAGCCTGGTAAGCTGCAGTCCGGTGGACCCCAAAGAGGGGCCCCAAAGAGTTGGACATGCTTGAGCACAACACCACTGTCCTTGGCTTATTTCCTCCCTCATGGCACATCATGTCACATATTCTCAATCTATCAACTGGATACAAATGGCAATCACCATCAACAGCATCACTCCACAAACTCCAGACAAGGTCATCTGTTCAGACAATTTCATTCATCATATCTACATTAATGCCAGTTAACATGGCTGCTGCCTCATTCTTAAAAGACATTTAGTTTCTGTTTAAATTGGTAATACCCCAGTAAATTCTAGATCTAACTTTTGTAAGCATTTTATTGTTCTTTTAGTTTCTTCCCCTTAGGGCCTGGTAGAAATATTAAAATTCCTTCTAAGACAAAATTATGATAATGAATAAAAATATTTTTACCTTTCCCACTAAATCTTCTCTAATAATTATCTGGAAAGCTATAATTATTTTCTTCTAAATAGCAACTGAAAGAATTTGTTAGAAATCTCTCAGATTACTTTTTTTCATTTTTGCTTATTGTTCTAGAAATTCTTTTTTTCCCAAATCTTTCCAGAACCAATAGGAGCCAAATAATTCATTCATGAGCACCAGTTCTTCATTATACTACATGTAAATTGCAAAAAGTAAGATTTCTTCATTTGATGCATGAATTGTGTCAATTAACAAAATAGAATATCCTCCCACAATCATGGCTTATTCCTTCATAATCTCAACCAAAGAGAGCAGGCCCAAACAACTTCTGCAGTCCACTTAGACTTTCAGCAGACAGCAGTCTACTTTCTGATAGATTCTGTACTCAATTCTTCAAATGATGAACAGATAGTGAAACTGTTGTGGAAGATGGGGTTAGTTCAGGATTGGGTATCATTCGAAACTGTACTCAAATGAATCACAGGCCAAGCCCATTTTATTGTACTAAAACTTCCTCGTTGCACTAGTGGTTATGAAAATGTGATTCCTAAAACACAAAACTTAAGGGAGATGCACATTGGGCAGCACCAGCAAGGCCAGCTAATTCATCAAGAGCCAGATAAAAAAGTCCACATTTCCACTTTGCTAGTAAGCTTATCTGCTTCATCTGATGCCAACAACTCAATCCACTGAACAGATGATATACTGAATAAAGGAATCTTTTCAGATTCATGGATTACTTCATTTCTCATCTTTTCAATGTATCATTTGCTACAAGGTTTCATTCTATCATTTTAGAGTCAGCAAATAGATTATTGTGCCAAGTCAGTATTCTGAAGGTGCTGAGATAAAAACTGCATTCTCCTCCTGAGAATGCTATCAGGACAATGGTTATATTTTGGAATCAATTTACCATGTATCCTGGGGTTTCCAGAAGTTCTGTTACAGAGAAAACTGAATACAACATCCTTCAGTAAAGTTTTAACTTTCCATTCTTTGTCAACAATTGTTATATAATAAAGAAACAATAGACTTGTAATTGGGGAGGAGGAAAATAGCTCAATTTAAACAGTTATGTACTTCTGCGAAATTCAATTCTGTAATCACAAAACTTTTGACACAATGGTTCACAATAGAACTCACTTCTCTTGGTTTATTTCTCAAAAGGAATCTATAAGACTATAATAACAGTCACATTCCACACTGGAAATTCATTTTCTGTAGACTTGAATTTGCTGGTGACCGATTGTGGAAGATGATCCACCTTTACAAAGCTTACTAAGTTCATTTTTCTCACCTCTGCACCAGGTTGAAGGAATCATCACAAGGTCTCCAGAAGGTCCTCACAAAATCTCCATGCTTTAGAGGAAGGGAAGAGCTTGATATTTTACCCTCCACACAGAGAACTGCACAGTGATCACAAGGGGAGGCTGGTGTTGATACAGTCACGGGGGCTGTGTGAGTGGAACAAGGCTGCCATCTGCACAATGATGAGCCTTTTTCTCTTGTGATGTGCAGATCTCACTCAGAAGATGCTGTGCATCTGTTGCACAGACTAACTGTAGAAGCTAAGCTTCTACTATTGGGAGCATGGAGACTGACAATATGAGCTCTCCGAGTGAGGGGTGTTGAAGACTGGAATGCTTTGTGAAAGGAGCCGATATGTTTAAATTGTTTTACATGTCATTGTTTAGTGCAAGGCCCTTCCAAGTGTTAGGAGAGCATAATGTCCCCTCCCTTAAAATTCTTTTCATAGGAGAACAGACCAGATGATCTCTACGGACTCCCCCCTGTACCGTAAGTCTAAGTTCTAAGCGCTCAGTCAAATTTTGTGGTTCTAAGCCTCACATGTAAAAACAGAATGGTTGGGTGATGGGCTCTCTGCTCTCAGGAAGCTTAAGGTCTATTGATGGAATGAAAGTTTAGATAAGAAATATACATCAAGAGCAATAAACTGCACCACAAATAAGGACCCAACTATATGGCACAGGGATGTTTTTCAGTGTGGTTCATTGTTGTATGTTCAGTATCTCAAAGTACCTGGTAAGTTGTAGGGGACTGACAATTAGTTTCAAATAAGTAAATAATTCTATACAAAATATACTTCAGTCAAGAACAGAATTTTCAAAGCTAAATAGATTTACCCTCAAAGGCAACATATCATACAATTTCACTTATATAACATTCTTGAAATGACAACAAAATGGAAGTGGAGAACTGATTCGAGACAAGGCCAGGAGCTGGTAAGTGTAGATAGGAAAGTGGCTGTGGCTGTCTGAGGGCAGCCCAAGGGAACCTGTGATGGAATGGCTGTGTATCTTAATTGTGGTGATTATCACATGAATCTGCATGTGTGATGAAGTTGCCTGGAATGAAATACACACATGCACATTCACATATGCTTGTGCAGGCATGCAAACACACAGACATGAAAGCATGTGAAACTGGTGAATTTTGATTAAGGCTGGTGAAGTGTTTCAGTATCAGCATCCCATTTGTGAGTCTATACTATAAATAACTGAGGGAAAGTGGGTGAAGAGTATAGAGGATATCTCTCCACTAGGTCTTACAAACACATGTGAATCTATAATTATTGCAAAATAAAGAGTTTGGAAAAAATAGCAAAAACCTGAATCAGTTCATTGGAGAAGAGTTCACAGAGATGTAGGACTGAGCTGGCATTTAGACAGGAAGAGAAGGGAGGGCACAGGTGATGCGGGGAATGGGCTGGAAAGTAGACTTATGAGAATCTCCAAGGGACAGTGGTCCAAGGATGATAGCATGCAAGAGGCTAGCTGCATGGTTTGGCAATTTGGGTAGAGAAAGGATGAATTTTAGTCAAACCCCCTTCAATCTGTAGGTCAGTTTCCACACTTGCATTTTCGTAAGGGTGGCAAACCCTCTGAATAAGGGCTCCTCATTTGTATCATGAAGAGCATGGTATGAACATGAAAGGAGCTAATATACACAGAAGCCTGGCTCAGATTTTGCCATACAGTACGTATTTAGCAATTATAGATTCCTTTTCCTGCCCCGGACACAATCCTACAGGTAAACCAAGGGATCCTGAGTCAAGTCCAGGGCAATTTCTTGAACATTCCTACCACTTCTCCCTGTTGGGAAAGCTGAGAAGGAGGGCAGTAACAGGAGCAGAGACCTGTCACCCATGAGCTAGGCTTAGCTTCAGCCTAAGTCCAGTCTGAGGAGAGGTGAGTGAGGGTTGGGAAGGGTCCCGAGTCTGCACTGAAAGGTGTGTTGATCTAAGAGGAAGAAGAGAGACAAAGTAGGGTGGCGGGTCACAGCCAGAGCCAGCAGTAGGGTCTCCAGGGCCTCCTGGCTTTACTGCCTCTGCTTATGCTGGACAGGCCAAAGAAGTCAAGCCAGGATGTCTTGTAAAGAATCCATCTGCTGCTTCACAAGATATAAGAGAGGCAGTTTCGATCCCTGAGCCAGAAGATTCCCTGGAGTAGGAAATGGCAACCCACTTCGGTATTCTTGCCTGGGAATTTCCATGGACAGAGGAGCCTGACAGGATATAGTCCTTGGGATCGCAGAGTCAGACACAACTGAAGCGACTTAGCACACACATCTTCTGGGCAGTGAAAGCACGCTCCTGGCTGAGCCTGGGTAGGGTGTCACTGCTCAGGCCGTGTGCACGGTCAGCCAGGATCCAAACTGCTGGAGAAAGCAGCTGGCCTCATTAGAAGACTCCCCTTGGGCAACAACTGCCACAGCCGTGGGAACAAAACAGAAAACTTTTAAAATAAAATGTTTGCTCACATACCAAAAAAAATTTTTTTTTAATCTACGTTGAAAATTAGTACCAATTTGGAGACAGATGAAAAATCTAAAATAATAACTTTCTAAGGAGTGTTTCTCCCTCATTTCCTCTAATTTCAAAATTCAAAATGATTACCATTTTGAAATCTTGGTTTGCATGTGTGTCTGCTTGTGAGAGTGTGTGTGTGTGTGTGTGTGTGTGTTTTGTGTACAGTGAGTATTAGTACATTTTCTGCTATTTTCTTCCAGAGAAGAAAAACAGATTGGAGAGACGAAACCCTAGGCTGACCATATACAGTTGTGTAAATACAACATGTAATGATACAAGCATTTACCAACAGGCATTAGCTGCAACAGTATGAATTCCACGGCTGAGCAGTACAAAATATATTTGGAGCTATTGCTGTCGAGCACACTACTGATGTAGGAGGAGCGCGTTTATTGAGATGTACAGTGAAACCTGAGGAGCTGATCACACACAGGAAAGGAATCTAAATTGATCTCCAAATTCCTGCTGCTTTCAGGTAATAAAAACCTAAAACTCTGGACTCTAAACAAAATCTCTGTCAAAATGGACATTTAGTTTAAGATCCAGTCAGAAATGTCAGGCTGGGAGAATAAGTCAACATTCTATGTTATGGTGGTAGTGTTTTTGGTATTGTTTTCATTGTGCTTTTCTGTATAGTTCTATTTTTGCTGCTATTGATACATCAGGCAGCCAATCATGAAAAACAATGTCCATGTCACTGAAATGGCCTCCAGGCATCCAGTATATCTACATTGGGGTTAAACATCTGTGTGAAGATGTGACAGCACACCCTATAAAAGATATTATTGAGTCATATAGACTTTCTGTAATAACCAAACAGTAAAGAATATAGCTTTTTAAAGGTCTCCCCATGGCTGATCTCATGACTCAAAGATAAGACACTGTGCTGCAAGGTAAGTAATAAAATCTGGTGGATACTCTGGGCGAGCTTGTGACAAATCATATCAAAGTATTATTAAAGAAAGAACTTGAGACCCAAGACTATTATTGATTCTTGACAGAATTTCTTATAAATAAAGTGTTGCAATCAGGTCCTGGACTCACCAAGGTCCTGGTAGAATTCTTCCTATTATAGGGGAGGCAGCAAAATAGTAACGTTCCATTAGTGAGAGCCGAATGCCTCTGTGCAGCACCGCAAGGATGGGTCATGGTCAAAAGAGAGCCAGTAAGACAATTTCCAAAGGCGCTTTAAGGCCCCTTTTACTGATCTCTTTTTGAAATGGGAAAAGCTGCCTCCAAGCTTCCATGGGAAACAGTCTGTGCCCTGACTGTGTTAGCAGAATGAATCTGTGACCCTTCCCGGCACTAAGGACACACCTCCATTAGTGTCCATATTCTTACAGGGAAGAGCCTGATACAGTCAACTGAAATGACAGGGTGATAAATATAAAACCACTATCATCAATAAGACTGGAATGTAAAAGCACTTAGTTTCAGCCTAAGTAACTCACAGAAAGTTTGGTTTCAAGAACCAATGCGTCATCCATCACTGCTCTACCTTCTGTTGACAAAGTAATTGTAAGATATCCAGAATGGAGGTTCAATACAAGCTGACATTTTTGAAAGGAGGAATTGTGTGCCGTACTTACTCATTAAATGTATTTTTCCTCCACTAAAGATGTTTCCTTTTTTAGTTTATGTATGAATAACTTTAACTAAAGTTCCCTTGACACCCTGACTTTGCTCTGAATAGCACCTATGTTCATTAACATAAAACCTGAAAGAAAATAATTTTAATGTAGTTTTTTTTAACACTTCAAAAGCCTCTAACAAATTGATCGAGCACAATTATGCATTCTAAAGGGAGTTATAAAGAGATCACAGAAGGTTGAAAAGTTTTAGCTAAAAAAAAAAAACAAACCTTGGGGCGAAAAAGAAAAGAAAAATAGGCAGTTAATGTGAAACCTGGATGCACACTGAATAAAAGTGAACTTATACATTTTAGACGTTTTTATAAATGCAGTGTTCACAGAGAAGAATAAACAAGAACCCATAGCAAGATGAAGTTCAGATAATTTGACAGAATGAGGTATACTTTTTGTTTAGTGTATGGACTTTGGATTCAGACATACCTGAGTTTAAATTTCTGCTCTGCCACTTCTTATCTGTACGATAATGAGAAAGTCACTGTTATTTTTAAGACTTGGTTTTCTTATATTTATGTGAGAATTAAATAATACAATTTTAAAGCATTTAACATTCTGTTTCACACATGGTAAAGTGTCTGCCTGCAATGCGGGAGATCTGGGTTCAATCCCTGGGTTGGGAAGATCTCCTGGAGAAGGAAATGGCAACCCACTCCAGTACTCTTGCCTGGAGAATCCCACGGATGGAGGAGCCTGGTGGGCCACAGTCCATGGGGTCCCAAAGAGTCAGTCACAACTGAGAGAGTTCACTTTCGCACATATAAAGCATTTAACAATTTAGTCCTCCCAAACCTCATTCCAAGTAAATTGTGAAATGACCAGATCTTCCTTTCTTAAATCATACAGAAATTTTTTTTTGGAAGAACAAATTATCCCACTTAAAGTTCCATGATAGAAATAGGAAAAACTTTCTCTTATGATGAGTGCATCAAATTAGGATGAAATTTCTACCCCTGTTCAAGTGCAAGGGTGATAATTCTTGAAACTTCTTTGTTCTATGTATTGTTCTCAATTCTATTGCTTTTGCAAAGTTCAGTTAAATCCTACTTTCTCCAAGGGGCCATTCCAGATTCTTCCAGACAGATTTCCATCCCTCTAGAGGCATATTGTTTAACTTAATCTCCACTATATTGTGAGTTCTTGAAGATCAGTGTCTTATTTGCCTTTGGACCCTTCTGTACCTAGCCACTGGCCTTTTCTGATGGAGAACATAAAAAAAAAAAAAAAAAAAAAAAAATGTGCATTGAGTGTAGATCAATTATTCTTCAATAAAAATAAATAAATACATAAATAAATGTACGCTGAATGTCTATTGGCTTGCTGTCTTATAAAACCAGACTAAGAATGAAGCCTCAGAATCTGGAATAAAATTCTTAGGCAGCTGAACCATGGAACTAAACCCTTTTTTCATTTTGCAAATATGATCACTGTGACCACCATGCAGAGTTGCTGAAAGTCAATCAAAACCACTTACTAAGCCCTAAAGCTTTATGAATAAGGAATATACAAGAGAAATAAAGGGCTACACACAAATCTTTGGGAAACTTGCTATCTCACTGAGAAAATATACATGAGGGGGATGTTAAAAACACACCACTACCATATGCAGGTTGTAAATCCTAGACTGCCAGGCAATAAACTTCAGCGGATATGTTCCTGGTAGCCTCAAGCCATTGTATACAAGTTATAGTGCAGAGAGTGTACCTGTTGCTCTGCATGAGGCTAGATTTATGCTTGGCTAGAATGCCCAGGCAACCAGAACAAGTCTGCTGTCTTTGTTTCAAGTGATATCACTTCCTAGTGGTCAAGTACCTATGCTCTGGAGACAGTTAGCCTTGGTCACCATCGGTGTGACCTTGGACAAGTCACTCAACCTCTGTGTTGTGCTCTCCTTATCTGCAAAATGAGAGTGAAAAATAGGATCTTCCTCATAGCAATTGTGGGGGGCAGGGGGGTGTGGGGGGAGGAGGTTAATTGGTAAATTCAAGGGGAGCATTCAGAACAGTACCTGTCCCAAAGAGAGAACTCAAGAAACACTATTTATCATTAATTGTTTCCTAGAAAGCAGCATATTTTGGCAAGAACACCATTTACTAAGGATCTTGACTTCTTGGCAAAATTCATTCTCTCAGTTTTATGAGCTCACCTTATGCTGTATTGCTGGTTGGATTTTCTCCGTACTCCAAATTACATTGGCCTCATGAATTAAAGTTGCAAGGACTTAAAGGAGAACAGGCTTCAGGGCCTGGGGGTGGTATCTAAAGCAACTTTTACTTAGAAATTGGTGAGAATTATGAAATGGGGATGGTGAAAAGATTTGAGTTCACAGAGGATGTCAATCATTTACCTGAGAGCATGGGGCAGGGAACTGCAGACCTTAGGTGTGCGTTGCTCTTGTTATAGCAACAGCAGGGTCAGAAACCAAGTCTGACTTCAAACTCATTAGTCTTTCAAAGATACTACTCTCTATGAAACAGTTCTTAATGTAAGAGAAAATTGCTTTGCCAGGAATCAGACTTAGGACCTACCTTTCCCCTGCACACAGTTGGAGCCATCAGTAAATTACCTCTAGAATCTAGAGAACATTTGGTAATAACTAGAATTCAGTCTATGTGTCATTTGTACTAAAGAGAGAACCTCTGATTCTTCATCAAGATTCTTTCTCTGTCCCAGTGCAAAATTTAAAAGACAAAAATTAAGTATACTCTATTGCTGTTTCGATACTCCGTTTCTGCTTTCTGCAGCAGCAATTGGGTCCCTGGAGCACTTGAACCCATTTATTTCCCATCTGTTTCTTGCTTTCCTAAAGCCATTTTATTGGACCCCAGAAGGCTTTGCTTCTCTCAATTAGAGAGGAGAAAACACTCAAAGACATACAGGATGCACCAGAGATTTTGCAGGTAGGCAAGGGGGATAAATAGGTTCAAGCGTCCAGCAATGTAGATATCTGATCCTTTCTCACGTTGACACATGTTGACCTGGCCTACTTTTGTCTGCAAGATTACAGTTCAAGAAGACCTGAGCCTAGGAGTCCATTCTGGGGGGTGGGGAAGCTGACTTTGCCATTCAGGGGATGATGCTTTGGGTGCTTTTAAGAAATAGAATAGACACACAAATTGGTGGGAGGGTGGCTTTTCATGCATAAGATTAAAATGTAAAGAAGAGTTTTAAAATGCCGCAGGGTGGCAGAATACTCAGAAGTCTTGGTGAATCAATTTTCTCCCTGAAGATGGCCTCAGGCTTTTCCCTCTGAAGCAAGAACATCTAAAGCCCGTCATTTTGTACCGTTGACTGGCTGCTCCTAGGGAGATTCCCCTGTGAAACTCTGGAAGGTGTTTCCCCAGAGCCATGCCAGGTTTAATGACTCCTGTTTGGATCCAATTAGGACTGGCTTGGGAAACTGAGAGAATACAAAATCAGCAGGGGTGGGAAGATGCAGTAGAAAGCAAAGGCAACTCATTCATAGCTTTTCAGAGGGCAAAGGGGATTCATTCATAGCTTTTCAAGTATCTAAAAACAGCACTCACTCCTGACTTCTCTTACTCCAAATTGTTATGAGAGCCAATTATTCCACCTATTAAGGTTTTAATGTGGCACCAATAAGTTAAAACAGGTTTAACAACTAAGAATTATAGTTGGTATAAAATGTTCAAATTTGGGCTAATAACATATACTAAGTTATTAGACAGATGAGATTTAAAATGACTAAGGTAAGAAATTGGGTTTATAATGGACACATTAATAGACCACTAAACTGACTTTAATAGCAGGCACAGTCAAGACACAAAATATATAACAACTCAATCTATCTTGAGCTTCCTCATCATGTCACCTAATAGAATTCTGAACACTATTAGCACACTGATAAATGCCTATTACATATTACCCATGCATGCTATCATTTGAATTAAAAAACAGGAGCAGGCATCTGCTACTTTGTCGGACTAGGTCATCTTTCCTTACTTTTGATTACTTCTCCAGATTGTTTAAGGAACCACAGACTTTCTTCAAACTTTAGAAAAGCCCTTTTGTGACCATAATGACCACAGTTCTGAGTAGATAAATATTCAAATCAATTTAAGAAAAAGATATCCAGGATAGCTTCTGTCAAACTGAACTATTTCATGGCTTAGCTGCTCCTGCTGCTAAGTCGCTTCAGTCGTGTCGGACTCTGTGCGACCCCAGAGACGGCAGCCCACCAGGCTCCCCTGTCCCTGGGATTCTCCAGGCAAGAATACTAGAGTGGGTTAGAGACTAGCCCTAATTTGCCATTGCTACCTCTGTCAGGCTAAGGACCATCATCGTTCATTTACTCACCAAATATTTTTTTGAACAACTACTTTAAGCTGGGCACAGTTATAGTTACTGAAAATACAATGACAAAATATATCTGGATCTGTTTCCTCATGAGGCTTAAGGTTTTGCAGGAGAGATAATCATTAAACAAATAACAATAAAAAATAGCCTGATTATAGCATACTTACCCTGTGGGACCTTAAGAAGAGGAAAAGAGCCCAATAATTCTTCTCTGAAGAATGACAGTTAATCAGAAGTCTGAATCATACATAGGATTTATTCAAGTAAAAAAAAATGGAAGAAAGGGATGTATACAAAATGCCAGAAGTACAAAAGAGCTCTTCTACTCACCAAAAGAAAGGAGTAAGATTAAGAGACTGCTTCTTGGAGAGTACGGTAAAGATTTACAGTTTCATTTCAGGAGCAATGGGAAGTCACTGAAAAGATTTAAGCAGAGGAGCCATGTGGTTAAATTCCAGCTTTTGAAAAACACTATCATTACTGCTATATAGAAAATAGATTGAAGGGAGGGGTCAAGAGAGACAGTTGGAAGTATAATTAGGAAGTGATTTCGTGAACCATGTCATGTGTGAGATGATTAAGGTCTAAGTCAGGATCAGAATGCTGACAGAGGAAACAAGGAAACCTGGAAGGAGTCAAGATCCATTTTGAAAGTCAGATCAGTAAGACCTGTGATGTACAGGATATAGGGATGAAGAGAGAGGAAGTTGTCAAGAATGAGTCCCACATTTCTGGCATGAAGAACTGAAGGAATAGAGATGCTATTTAACCACCTGAGCTTATGGTAGAGGCATAAATTCATAGGGAAATTCCATTAAAAGTACATCAATCCCTTGTCTATTGCAATAGCTTAATTTTCTGGAAACCTTATTGATGGAGAACTTAGTTAAGTTAGAGATAACACTTCCATGGGAACCAAAATAGATATCATAAAATTCATGAGATAAAATTATGAACCTTAATATAGAAAAATCCCTTAACCTCTCAGTCAAAACCACCTTTTACTCTTTCTTTTAGCATAATATATTGGGCTTTCTCATATAGCACATAGGTGGCCATAGAAATGATACAAGCAATATACAGAAACAAGTGAATGACACCACAAAGCAAGCAGAAACATCCATAAGAGCATAGAAATAAAACGAGAGTATATAATTTGTGATGTGAAATGGCATATATGGGGAGTTTTCATTGTTTTAATTATATTTGACCAAGAAAGACACTCTTTCTCTCAACTTTCCCTATATATTAATACCTCAGTGCATTAAAATAATTTCTATTATTGCTTTTAATTCTATATTTTCTTCCTGTTCATTTGAGTTCCCCCTTCCTTTCCCTGTTCTTATTTTTGCTGTGCATTTTTCCTTGGAAATCAGAATATTAGACTTTCATTAATTATAGCTAGATGTATGAGAAAAGACATGGAGAAGACTGAGAAGAGTTTCTTAAAGGCAGCAAATACACACAGGAAGATGGTAGAATATTTTTGAATGCCCATTAAAGAATCATTAGGCTATGATCTTAAACTCATACAGACTTATTTATTTTTGAATTTCCAGATTTCAGCACAATACCCAGGAATATTGATTTAAAATTTCTTTAGTAAATGGGTATAATGATTACCTAAGAAGATAATATTGAATTATCAGAAAGGGTGTTAGGGTTAGTTTGGCAAGGCCAATTGTAAAGGTCATGGAAGGAAAGGCAACTTAAGCAAAAATGACAAAGAAAGACTTTAGATTAGACACTAGAGGGCTTTTCTCATTGCCAGGGTAAAACATATTTTTCATGTTACATCACTCAAGATTGTGGTATCTCGTTCTTTGGTATTTAATTTGATATTTTTATTACAGAGCAAATACTATTACAACAAATGGAAATAAGAAGAAAACATGAACCAAAATCCCTAGAAACTCAACAAATTATATTTACATTTATGTGGTGTTCTTCCTAATCCCTGTACACACATACACACAAACAAATACACAAACTGAGTAGTATCTTACAAGTGGTAATCATAGTATATAAACAATTAATGATTTTGATTTTTTATGTGAATATTATATCATAAACTTTGTACATAATATTCATAACTATAATTTTAATGACTCATTAGAAATTCAGTCAATTTGAAAATGATGATCTGAGGACCTATCCACAGTTCAGAAAATTCCTATTGAAATAACAAAAATATATATCAAAAGAATATTTCAAAATCAATTAATATATTTGTTCATCCATTAATCCAACAAACATTTATTGAGTGTCAGTCATGTGTTAGATACTTTTATAAACTTTGGATACATAATGGGAACAAAAGTTGATCTTTGATCTCATACTGATTCCAGTCTAGTGGAATGAGAGACATTTTCCCAAGGAACCTCAGAAAGACTCAGTTCTGGAGTTGGCAGGAAAGATAATCAGAAATGGGCTTTGGTGCATTATTCAGGACAATTAAATAAAGTACTGTCTATAAAACAGCTGGGGCTATTGATCCCTCCACCTTCTGCACAGGAAGAGAGTAACACCTGCCCTATCTTAATTGAATACTTAGGAAACTATTTCCAAACAAAGTATTAAATTTGCCTCAGAGGGTCTTTATTGGGAAAATGGGATTAAAGAAAGACCTGAGCTGGAGATAATTCTTGACCCACACAACAGTCCAAAGCAGAGGTGGAGTTTGAGGATGGGTAGAAAGACAGCTCCAGCCTGGCACAAGAATGAAGTAAAGAACACACTTTACTCTGACCGTAGAGTAAAGTCTTCCTTTCAATGGAATGGTTGGAAGTACTGAATGTGCCGGCCTGTTTCCTGCCCATACATTCCACAAGGAGGACTGATTGCTACAAGCACAGCCCCCTGTCAGCCTCACCAGGAAGGGGAAGAGTCCTTTGGTAAATCAAGTACAGGAGTGACAATAATAATCTTGCCACAATTTATGCTAAGATCCAACCAGTCCATTCTGAAGGAGATCAACCCTGGGATTTCTTTGGAAGGAATGATGCTAAAGCTGAAACTCCAGTACTTTGGCCACCTCATGCGAAGAGTTGACTCATTGGAAAAGACTCTGATGCTGGGAGG
>SJYT01003770.1:47612-120569 GCA_006410635.1 Cephalophus harveyi
AGGAGATCAACCCTGGGATTTCTTTGGAAGGAATGATGCTAAAGCTGAAACTCCAGTACTTTGGCCACCTCATGCGAAGAGTTGACTCATTGGAAAAGACTCTGATGCTGGGAGGGATTGGGGGCGGGAGGAGAAGGGGACGACCGAGGATGAGATGGCTGGATGGCATCACTGACTCAATGGATGTGAGTCTGAGTGAACTCCAAGAGATGGTGATGAACAGGGAGGCCTGGCGTGCTGCGATTCATGGGGTCGCAAAGAGTCGGACATGACTGAGCGACTGAACTGAACACAGCCCTCATTTACTCATGTTAATAACAGCTACATAACCAATAGCATTAAAGAGGATTATCAAAAGTAAACGAATATAACAGATAACCCTAGGGAAATAGAACTAGTTTAAGCTACAGAAGAGGTCCTAAAAGAAAATCTAATTCATATCTTGAGAGATATTCAAGAAGATATTATATCCCTGAGTATATGTAGACCACTCTAAAAGAGAAGTAATCAGGAAGTTAGATTTTTTTTAATTAAATAAGATTTTTAAAATTAAAAAACTCAGTAGAAAAATTCAATCATGAATGAGCATGGTTGAAAATGAATTTGGGTGATTTGGAAGACATAATTGAAAAAAACCTACCAGAGCTAAGTAATGAGACTAGAAACCATGAGCCAATATAAAAGACAGGAAAGGTCAATCAAGAATAGACCAAAATAACTAATTAAAATTCCTGAGAAAAATATTATTTTCTTTCCACAGATGGGAGATATAATCAAAGAAATTATGGAAGGAGATTTATCTGGGCTAAAGATATAATTGACTAGGCAAATTGAAACAAAGAGTTAGATGCATTTTAATGAAATTTCAGAACTTAAGAGCAATGAGAAATCCTTAGTCCCAGAGGGAAAATACGGACTATTTACAAAGGATCAAAAACCAGATTGACATCATTCTTTTTAATTAGGAGTAAAAGCTAGCAAGTAACTTATCAATCCTATTGGAAATCTCACACAAACTTGAGGATGTATTCCAGCAAAACAAAACAGAAATCCTGAAAAGTATAATTGAAGCACAGTAATACCAATATCAGACAGCAAAAAGAGAAGACAGTTATATAGCTAACTTAATCAGCTATGGGCAAAATTAGTGAGAGTGCTATATGGAAAAGTTTTTAATAAGCAAGACAATTATATTACAAATCACATGATTCAAAAATTGATCGAATAAAATCATGTGTCTTTTCCCTATCTCAATGAGGAAAATAGAGGCATTAAGCAGTTATAGGATAAAACAGATGCAAAGTCACAGTGCCAATAGCAAACACACTACAAGGTACATGACTAAGATGTAAGAATCCACCTGCTATTGATGTTTAGAATAGATATTCTCCTTCAAGGGGTAGAAATTAAGTGACACAGATAAACATAATTTTCTTTGTGGATCCAATGGTTTCACTTAGATCTGAGGAGAATTATATATGCATTACAATGATATTATATATGTATTTATTTATTTTTAATTTATAGAATCAACTTACAGATAAAGCACAGCAGACAATTATAATTGCAAATTGTGTAAATGTAATATTATGGTTATTGTGGTTTCCAATGATCTGACTCATTGGAAAAGACTCTGATGCTGGGAAAGATTGAAGGCAAAAGGAGAAGAGGGCAGCAGAGGATGAGACAGATACCATTACTGACTCAATGGACGTGAATTTGAGTAAACTCTGGGAGACAGTGGAAGACAAAGAAGCCTGGCGTGCTGCAGTCGATGATGTTGCAAAAAGCTGGACACAACTTAGTGACAGAATAATAGCCACAACAATAGCATGGTTAACAAGAGTTAAAATGTAGAGGAAGAGAAGGAGGAAAATGGATGGAAAAAGCTAGGTTCACTAATTATCCTGCTTATCTAATGAGGAGTCAATTGATACTCTCTAAATTGATAAATAAAGAATAAGTAGAGGCCCAAGTGGCAATTGTGGTAAAGAACCCACCTGCCAATGCAGGAGATTCAGGAGATGCAGGCTCAATCCCTGGGTCAGGAATGGCCCCTGGAATAGGAAATGGAAATCCCCTCCAGTATTCTTGCCTAGAGAATCCCATGGACAGAGGAGCCTGGCAGGCTACAGTCCATGGGGTCTCAAAGAGTCAGACACAGCTGAAGCGACTTAGCATGCATGCATGCATGTAGAGGCCTATATACATTATTAAGTTATAAATGTAACTGCTAGAAGTGTAAATAGTATAACTAATAAAACAGAGATAAAATTGTGTCAAAATACTAACGTTTTATAGTTTGGCATAAACAGATAACAATCTAAAGTTGATAAATCAAGAAATGGACATATAAGTATATTATTTAGAATTTACATAGCAATTCATGGTGAATGAACTTGATTATCATTACAACCTTGCTTTATTGTTTCTTCTCAGCAGATTACTCAAGAGAATATCTCTCAAATAAGTAATAAAAGGGCTCATAATTGTGATTCAATTTTGTGTCATTTCTCCAGGAGGAGAAGATTGCCTATGGTTTTTGTTCTATTGCCTGATTTTAATTCCTATGTGAAATACAAACTGATATAATGCCCAGTTCTGATGCAATGAGAATGAAAGGAGAACTCTCTTAAGTAGAAGAAATAATTGGTGAGTATAGGAATCTGGTCCCAACACTTCATGGCAAATAGACAGGGAAACAATGGAAACAGTGACGGACTATTTTTGGAGGGCTTCAAAATCACTGCAGATGGTGACTGAAGCCATGAAATTAAAAGATGCTTGCTCCTTGGAAGAAAAGTTATGACCAACCTAGACAACATATTAAAAATCAGAAACATTACTTTGCCAACAAAAGTCTGTCTAATCAAAACTATGGTTTTTCCAGGGGTCATGTATGGATATGAGAGTTGGACTATAAAGAAAGCTGAGCACAGAAGAATCGATTCTTTTGAACTGTGGTGTTGGAGAAGACTCTTGAGAGTCCCTTGGACAGCAAGGAGATCCAACCAGTCCATCCTAAAGGAAATCAATCCTGAATATTCATTGGAAGATCTAATGCTGAAGCTGAAACTCCAATATTTTGGCCACCTGATGTGAAGAACTGAATCACTGGAAAAGACCCTGATGCTGGGAAAGATTGAAGGCAGGAGGAGACTGGGACAGCAGAGGATGAGATGATTGAATGGCATCACCGACTCAGTGGACATGGGTTTGGGTGGATTCTGGGAGTTGGTGATGGACAGGGAAGCCTGGCATGCTGCAGTCCATGGTGTCATAAAGAGTCGGACATGACTGAGCAACTGAACTAAACTGAATAGGAATTTTCGAAGGAAAACTAACTCTCCTGGGGATACAAAAAAGACAATGAAGACCATGTGTCCAAAGTTTTTATTCTTGGTAATGTGTTCTGAATATGACACAGAAGACATGATCTTGTTAAGGTCTTTCAAAGTTCAGGCATCCTTCTCATGGTTTGTGACTAGAGTTTTTAGTTAGGCCATTTATTTTTCCAAATACACGTAACTGATTTTGAAGAAAGATTTTGCTTGAGACAGTTAATAGTATTCATCAATAAAATGCAATGTGGATTCACTCTGGATAATTCAAATTACACTTTAAAGAAAATCTAGGTCTGCTATTTAGGGCCCTCCCTCTTAAGAATATTTGGCAAAGGCTTACAAAGTGGCTATGTCCAAATGTTCAGGGTATAGTGTCAGGTACATATCACCAGCAGTTGCAAACACGTAGGGCTATGATCTCTCTTCCTACCATATATGGCATCAACGTGCAATATCTTAAGCCAGACAGACTAGAGGACAACTTGTGAATCTTTCATAAAATGTGTGACCACTGGTAATTATAAATCCTCTCCAAAATCTCATTTTCCTCATTTGCTAATTGAACATATTGAAGATAATTTGGCATAACCTGCCTACTCATTGATTTGTTACAGTAACTAAATGAGATCATTTGTTAAAAGTTCTTTGTAAATTTTAATGTGCTCTATTTATTACTAGTATTATCATCTATACCATTGTGGGATAGATTTTAAGGAAACTTCTATTTGGCCTATTCTTCTCTATTTTGCTTTGGTCTAGCACTGAACATGTTGATGGTACCAAATTTCAGAAGGTTATGCCAGCTGCTTTCCTGCTCCCAGATCAAAGATGCTCTTCAAATCTTCCAAGCCAGGAGATGGAATTTAAGTTATTTTGCTAAAACCATGACATGAGAGTTCCAATTCAAAATCTTTGTAGTTGGCCACTACTTCCATAAGCCAACATCACATTTGGTATTTCCGTTTTCCATCCTTCATTTCCAAGTTCTTCATCTTGTATTATTTCTAAATATGTCTCTCTCTACAGTCAATGACTGGAAAAATTGTCTCTCTCTTTGATTTACTGGTCCCTTTGGCATTTTGTCTCTTACTTGTTCTCTTGCATCATCAATAATCTGTTATTGAATGCTTAATAAATTACCAGAATCCATTTCACACAAAGCAATTACTGATTGGTGTGTATAGAGAAAGTCATATTTTGATTAAATTGGTCTTATGACTATAGATAGAAAATACGCCTTTTGTGATAAAGTCACATCTCTAGGTCAAATGGAGAATGCATCTCCAGTCATTTTCTCATCACATTAGCCATTCAGAATTATGAATTTTATAATATTTATCTATGTATTTTTCCAATAAGTAAATGAAGTAAAATGAGAGGTACTATCCTATTTATTCTATTACTTTTATTAGGTTGCAATACTATACCAAGTGCTGTAGAGAGCACCGAAGAATGTGACTTACTTTAGAAGGTAATTAGAGAAGAACCAAAGTACCCTAACACCCCTTATTGGTTCATTTGATGCAATGTAACTTTTAAAAAATAATATGTGAAATAAAGCAAGTTGTGTTGTGCATATATGTGTGTGCTTATTCCAAGAAGCATATGCTAATTTTGAAACATGATAACATATTAATTACAGAAAATACTGCTTATGGATGTTGTACACCTAATGAAGAAATAATTAGAACAGTGCTCAAGGTCTCAGTCAGCAATTCTCTTCTTTATCTATACCCACTCTCTGAGCAATCCTATCATCCCGTGGTTGTTGATATCACCTCTATACTCATAATTCCTATCTATACTTCTTACGCCCAACCAGTCCACAATGCGTATGTCCAAATATCCTCTCCAATTTTCATATGGATGCTTAGCAGTTATCTCAGACTTAACTTTTACAAACACAGAGCACTCCTAGTTCCCTTTTTGAGCTGCTCTTCTCACACTCTTTCTCATCTCTGTACAGGGTACTAACATTCCTCCAGAGGCTGATAGTAAAACCTTGACTTGTATCTTTCTCTTACTCCACACATTCAATTCATCAGCATATTCCATCAGATATATATTTAAAACATTTCCCCAAATTGACCATTTCTCACCATACCCATACATTTCATTCCAGTCTTAAACACCATCACCTTTTGCTTGACAATAACAATGGTGTCCTAACAGTCTTTCCCTTCATTCACATCCTACATAGTCTGCTCTCCACACAGGAGCTCAATGATCTTTTAAACATTAATCAGATCAGTGTCTTTCAAAGCCTTATTCGATTATGTAAAATAAAACTTGAAATATTTCCATGGCATGCAAGGCTCTTTATGAACTGAGTCTAACTAGCTTTCAGTTACTCTCTCATTGTCTTTCTTCCTCACACCTACTGAACCTTACTTAGGCATTTCCTAAATTTGCACTTGCTATTCCTGTGCCTAGGGTACATCATGAGAAATGCTGGAGTGGAAGAAACACAAGCTGGAATCAAGATTGCCGGGAGAAATATCAATAATCTCAGACATGCAGATGACACCACCCTTATGGCAGAAAGTGAAGAGGAGCTAAAAAGCCTCTTGACGAAAGTGAAAGAGGAGAGCAAAAAAGTTGGCTTAAAGCTCAACGTTCAGAAAATGAAGATCATGGCATCCGGTCCCATCACTTCATGGAAAATAGATGGGGAAACAGTGGAAACAGTTTCAGACTTTATTCTTTTGGGCTCCAAAATCACTGCTGATGGTGACTGCAGCCATGAAATTAAAAGACGCTTACTCCTTGGAAGAAAAGTTATGACCAACCTAGACAGCATATTCAAAAGCAGAGACATTACTTTGCCGACTAAGGTCCATCTAGTCAAGGCTATGGTTTTTCCAGTAGTCATGTGTGGATGTGAGAGTTGGACTGTGAAGAAGGCTGAGCACCGAAGAATTGACGCTTTTGAACTGTGGTGTTGGAGAAGACTCTTGAGAGTCCCTTGGACTGCAAGGAGATCCAACCAGCCCATTCTGAAGGAGATCAACCCTGGGATTTCTTTGGAAGAAATGATGCTAAAGCTGGAACTGCAGTACTCTGGCCACCTCATGCGACGAGTTGACTCATTGGAAAAGACTCTGATGCTGGGAGGGATTGGGGACAGAAGGAGAAGGGGACGACAGAGGGTGAGATGGCTGGATGGCATCGTGGACTCGATGGACGTGAATCTGAGTGAACTGCGGGAGTTGGTGATGGACAGGGAGGCCTGGCGTGCTGCGATTCATGGGGTTGCAAAGAGTTGGACATGACTGAGTGACTGAACTGAACTGAACTGAGGGTGACAAGAAATTCTGATTTGCCCTGGGGTACAATTAATGTCAGCTGGTGTGATATTTCATTTGGTTTTATATTATGAGTCCCTGATGGCAGTTTCTTAAAATAAATTGGAATAGGTTTGGTAGGCTTCCATTCTGTAATGAATGCCAGTTCTTGGCATGGTCTATTCCATAGTGTGTGAGTAACGTGTGTAGTGAATCCAGTTTTCACTTTAACATGTGGTGAGAGATGAAAGATGACCAAGAACATTCTGCTATATTTATTCCCAAATGCAGTATAACTGATGCTTCCATTTCAAGGGAGCATGCACAGGTCCCGTAAGTACATAGCTGGGGACAGTCTACTTCTTTCTGGTCTCAGGTGGTACTGGAGGAAACATATGATGCCACCTACTGCCAATCATTGGTGTACAGGAGCCCCAGCTCCAGCCTGTGAGATGCATAAAGGTACCAGGTTGCCAATCAAGGATCAGTGAGAACTGAGGGAAACATGGTTTATGTATACATGAAATGTATGCATGAGATAAGGCTAAACAGTTCTTCTACAGAACATATATTGTATATGCTGAATAGCCTTAGTATAGAGATTTTGCTATTGCTTTATACTGACGTACAACTATTTAATTTTTGGCAAAGTTTATCAATTTTTGAAATACAACATTTCAATAGCAATGATCTCAAAATGTATGTTAAATAAAGTGAAAGTGCTATTTGTTTATTTCTCTTGGTGACTTTAATGCTTAATTTTCTCATAATGTTTATCAATGTTTACTGCTTATTCTGGAAGCCATAAATTATATCACCAACATGAAAACTGGAAGATAAAAATCTCCTGATGTAACATCAGTATCTATTTCAAAAGTTAGTGATTGTGTCAAAATCTGGGCTGAAAAAAAGATAATGTAACTGATGCAGCTGCAGAATGTATGTTTTACAAATCACTCTAAGAGCCAAGACTTTTCATTTAGATCAAAGGATTATAGTTTTAAATTAATTGTTTTTATTTTCAACTTATGTTTTATTTTGAATGAATAAAAAGTGAAGTGATAGCTATTAGCATGTTGAGTTCATTAGCAGAAAAAGTAATATCAGTTTCCTAGCAGAATCATTAGATGCTTCAGAAAGAAAATAAGTTAATTTTAATGCTGGTTAAAATTTTTCATACCATACCTTAAATCTAAGTAAGGCTTTGGAAGTTAATAACATTAAAGATAAAATATTGCTGCTGTTGAATGCTGTTGCGAAATAAATTTAAAAGTAAAATCTTGAAGTCACAATTGCTTTGTTTGATAACAAAAATATAAAATTTAAAAAATACATTAGTATGGTAAAGACAGAGTTCTCACTAAATTAAGAGGTGTATGGAAACACAGAATTACCATATTATCCAGCAATCCCACTCCTGGACACATAACCAGACAAAACAATAATTCAAAAACTACTTGCACTCTTATGCTCAAGCAGCACTATTCACAATAGCCAACACAGGGAAACAGCCTAAATGTCCATGGACAGACAAATGGATAAAGAAGACGTGGTGCATATATACAAAGGAATACTATCCAGCCATAAAAATGAACAAAGTAACGCCATATGCAGCAACATGGATGCAATCAGAAATTATCATATTAAATGAAGTTAAGTCAGAAAAAGACAAATACCATATGATATTACTTATATATGGAATGTAAACTATGGCACAAATGAACCTATCTACAAAACAGAAATAGACTCACAGACATACATAGACATAGAGATCAGATTTGTGGTTGCCAAAGGGGAAGGAGGGAAGGAGAGAGATGGACTGGGAATTTGGAGCTGGTAGATGCAAACCATTCCATTTAGAATGGATAAACAACAAGGTCTTACTGTATAGCACAGGGAACTATATTCAATCTCCTGGGATAAACAATAATAGAAAAGAATATTTTAAAAAGAATGTGAAAGTGAAGTAAGAGTCACTCAGTCGTGTCTGATCTTTGCCGACCCCATGTCACTGTAGTCCATGGAATTCTCAAGGCCAGAATTCTGGAGTGGGTAGCTTTTTCCTTCTCCCCAGAGGATCTTCCCAACCCAGGAATCGAACCAGGTCTCCTGTATTGCAGGCAGATTCTTTACCAGCTGAGCCATAAGGGAAGCTCAAGAATATTAGAGTGGGTAGCCTATCCCTTCTCCAGGGGATCTTCCTGACCCAGAATCAAACCGGGGTCTCCTGCACTGCTGGCAGATTCTTTACCAACTGAGCTATCAGGGAAGCCCAAAATACATGTGTAAAACTGAGGCACTTTGCTTACAGCACATGTTGACAAAACATTATAAATCAACTACACCACAATTTTTTAAAAGCCTATGAAGCAGATATATACTAGGGATTGATTTTGATATACACATAATTTGTAATCATGTTCAAATTATTTGAGATAGACCTCCAAGGAAAATAGAAGCTATAGTTGTGTGTGCATGTGCACACACACACACACACACACACACACAGAGTAGCTAAACAACAAAATTTGACGACACTGATGTTGAATTAAAAAAAAAACAGAACTTATATATGGCAATACAAGCTTTGTCTCTTCATTATCTATATCAAATGGGTTTTAGAAATGTTTGCACTTTTGAAGAACTGCTTTTAAGGCAAACTTCTTGTTTCATAAAGACATTGTATGCTTTTATAAATGATCCCAAATTTTAGTTGTGTTTTGTGCAAAAGCAGTTGAAAATATTTAATCCAATTACTACACTAATAGAGTATCAATAACCTTTTGAATTTTTAATAAATTGTAGTTGTGAACATAAAGGACAAATAAGATGTGGCTTCAGCAATATGTGAACCGTGAACTTCCTGATGTTCAAGCTGGTTTTAGAAAAGGCAGAGGAACCAGAGATCAAACTGCCAACATCTGCTGCTGCTGCTGCTGCTGCTGCTAAGTCGCTTCAGTCATGTTCGACTCTTAGCGACCCCATGGACTGCAGCCTACCAGGCTCCTCTGTCCATGGATTTTCCAGGCAAGAGTACTGGAGTGGGGTGTCATTGCCTTCTCCGCAACATCTGCTGGTCATGGAAAAAGCAAGAGAATTCCAGAAAAACATCTATTTCTGCTTTATTGACTATGCCAAAGCCTTTGACTGTGTGGATCACAATAAACTGTGGAAAATTCTGAAAGAGATGGGAATACCAGACCACCTAACCTGCCTCTTGAGAAATCTGTATAAATTGATGCTTTTGAACTGCGGTGTTGGAGAAGACTCTTGAGAGTCCCTTGGACTGCAAGGAGATCCAACCAGTCCATTCTGAAGGAGATCAGCCCTGGGATTTCTTTGGAAGGAATGATGCTAAAGCTGAAACTGCAGTACTCTGGCCACCTCATGCAAAGAGTTGACTCATTGGAAAAGACTGACTAGAAAGATGTGCGTCTGGGTAAACTCCGGGAGTTGGTGATGGACAGGGAGGCCTGGCGTGCTGTGATTCATGGGGTCGCAAAGAGTTGGACATGACAGAGTGACTGAACTGAACTGAACTGAAGATGATAAAATTTGTATAATTGTGAGATGTTATACGACAAAAATTTTATAACTGTACTTGGTAATAGCTGTTTGTGGGAAGAATCCTACAATAGATTTCCTATTATTAATTGAATAGATCAGTTATATACTGAAATTGGATGAAATTGAGAACTTGATGCTGGGAGGGATTGGGGGCAGGAGAAGAAGGGGACGACAGAGGATGAGATGGCTGGATGGCATCACGGACTCGATGGACGCGAGTCTGAGTGAACTCCGAGAGATGGTAATGAACAGGGAGGCCTGGCGTGCTGTGATTCATGGGGTCACAAAGAGTCGGACACGACCGAGCGACTGAACTAAACTGAACTGAATAGCTGGTGAAACATTCAAAAATCATGAAAAACTTATTTGGAGTTGTCAAACATTGCAAAAGTACTTGTTAAAGAAGAGAGACAAAAATATAGTAATTGTGAAAATATTTGTCCTGAACTACTTACTTCCATATAAAAAAAGTAAATTTGAGAAGATTCTTCATTTTGCAGAATAAGATCTGGTTACCTGATACCTTAACATTTATAGAGAAAACATTTTTCTCACTTCAAAATATTGTAGAATAACAGAAAAATTAATTGAGGATGTCAAAGATTTCGAGTTTATTAACCTTAGACAACAACTTTGAAGAACATTGCAAGGAATTTATGATAGCAAAAATAAAGAGATCATATTGAAAAAAAAATATTCTTCTGAAAAGAACATCTTGTATTAGGATTCACCATGGTAACTGCAAGAATACAATGGTTTATATGTATATATACAGAGACAGACAGACAGACAGAGATAGTCATGTGATTATGAAGGCTGAGAAGTTCCACTAATGGTGTACTTCTAGTCCAATGGCAGGAGAAGATTAATGTTCCAGCTTAAAAACAGGCAGAGAGATGGAATCTCAAGCTTCCATCAGGTTGGATGAGGCCCACTCACACTAGGAGGGCAATCACTTTAAACAGTCTACCAGTTCAAATGTTCAGTTCATCCTGAACACTGTTATAGACACATCCAGAATGAGGTTTAATCAAGTCAACCTGAGGCTAAGACAAACTGACACACAAAATTACCCACCCCATGGCTATAACATGGTGTTAAGATTTCCTATTGTTCAGTCACTAAATCATGTCTGACTCTTTGCAATCCCATCTACAGCACATCAGGCTTCACTGTCCTTCACTATCTCCTGGATTTTGCTCAGACTCCTGTCCATTGAGTCACTGATGTAATCCAACCATCTCATCCTCTGTCATCCCCTTCTCCTCTTGCACCCAATCTTTCCCAGCATCAGGGTCTTTTCCAATGAGTTAGCTCTTAGCATCAGATGGCCAAAGTACTGGAGCTTCATTTCACATCAGTCCTTCCAATGAATGTTCAGGACTGATTTCCTTTAGGATTGACTAGTTTGATCTCCTTGCTGTCCAAGGGACTCTCAAGAGTTTTTTCCAATACCACAGTTCAAAAGCAAAATTTCTTCAATACTCAGCCTTCTTTATGGTCCAACCCTAACATCTGTACATGATTAGTGGAAAAACCATAGCTTTGACCATACAGATATTTGTCAGCAAAGTGATATCTTTGCTTTTTAATACACTGTCTAGGTTTATCATTGCTTTTCTCCCCAGGAACAGGCGTCTTTTAATTTCCTGGCTGCAGTCACTGTCCACAGTGATTTTTGAGAGGTGTTCAGATGGGGAGACTGGAATGCAAAAGTAGGAAGTCAAGAAACACCTGGAGTAATAGGCAAATTTGGCCTTGGAATGCGGAAAGAAGCAGGGCAAAGATTAATAGAGTTTTGCCAAGAAAATGCACTGGTCATAGCAAACACCCTCTTCCAACAACACAAGAGAAGACTCTACACATGGACATCACCAGATAGTCAACACCAAAATCAGATTGATTATATTCTATGCAAGCTCTATACAGTCAACAAAAACAAGACCAGGAGCTGACTGTGGCTCAGATCATGAACTCCTTATTACCAAATTCAGACTCAAATTGAAGACAGTAGGGAAAACAGCTAGACCATTCAGGTATGACCTAAATCAAATCCCTTATGATTATACAGTGGAAGTGAGAAATAGATTTAAGGGCCTAGATCTGATAGATAGAGTGCCTGATGAACTCTGGAATGAGGTTTGTGACATTGTACAGGAGACACGGATCAAGACCATCCCCATGGAAAAGAAATGCAAAAAAGCAAAATGGCTGTCTGGGGAGGCCTTAGAAATAGCTGTGAAAAGAAGAGAGGCGAAAAACAAAGGAGAAAAGGAAAGATATCAGCATCTGAATGCAGAGTTCCAAACAACAGCAAGAAGAGATAAGAAAGCCTTCTTCAGCGATCAATGCAAAGAAATAGAGGAAAAGAACAGGATGGGAAAGACTAGAGATCTCTTCAAGAAAATTTGAGATACCAAGGGAACATTTCATGCAAAGATGGGAGAAAAGGAGTACGTCAAGGCTGTATATTGTCACCCTGCTTATTTAACTTATATGCAGAGTACAACATGAGAAACGCTGGACTGGAAGAAACACAAGCTGGAATCAAGATTGCCAGGAGAAATATCAATAACCCCAGATATGCAGATGACACCACCGTTATGGCAGAAAGTGAAGACGAGCTAAAAGGCCTCTTGATGAAAGTGAAAGAGGAGAGCGAAAAAGTTGGCTTAAAGCTCAAGATTCAGAAAACAAAGATCATGGCATCCGGTCCCATCACTTCATGGGCAATAGATGGGCAAACAGTGGAAACAGTGTCAGACTTCATTTTTTTGGGCTCCAAAATCGCTGCAGATGGTGACTGCAGCCATGAAAGTAAAAGACGCTTACTCCTTGGAAGAAAAGTTATGAGCAACTTAGATAGTATATTCAAGAGCAGAGACATTACTTTGCTGACTAAGGTCCATCTAGTCAAGGCTATGGTTTTTCCTGTGGTCATGTATGGATGTGAGAGTTGGACTGTGAAGAAAGCTGAGCACTGAAGAATTGATGCTTTTGAACTGTGGTGTTGGAGAACACTTTTGAGAGTCCCTTGGACTGCAAGGATATCCAACCAGTCCATTCTGAAGGAGATCAGCCCTGGGATTTCTTTGGAAGGAATGATGCTAAAGCTGAAACTCCAGTACTTTGGCCACCTCATGCAAAGAGTTGACTCATTGGAAAAGACTCAGATGCTGGGAGGGATTGGGGGCAGGAGGAGAAGGGGACGACCAAGGATGAGATGGCTGGATGGCATCACGGACTCAATGGATGTGAGTGAGTGAACTCAGGGAGATGGTGATGAACGGGGTGGCCTGGCGTGCTGTGACTCATGGGGTCGCAATGAGTTGGACACGACTGAATGACTGAACTGAACTGAAGATAGGCAAGGCTAAGAAATTAATTTAAGTATCTAAGTTCAGTCAGTTCAGTCACTCAGTCATGTCAGACTCTTTGGGACCCTACGACTGCAGCATGCCAGGCCTCCCTGTGTATCAACAACTCCTAGAGTTCACTCAAACTCATGTCCATTGAGTCGGTGATGCCATCCAACCATCTCATCCTCTGTCATCCCCTTCTCCTCTGTCTTCAATCTTTCCCACCATCAGGGTCTTCTCAAATGAGTCAGTTCTTTGCCTCAGGTAGTCAAAGTATTGGAGCTTCAGCATCAGTGCTTCCAATGAATATTCAGGACTGATTTCCATTAGGATGGACTTGTTGGATCTCCTTGCTGTTCAAGGGACTCTCAAGAGTTCTCTAACACCACAGTTCAAAAGCATCAATTTTTCGGCACTCAGCTTTCTTAATAGTCCATCTTTCATATCCATACATGACTACTGGAAAACCATAGCTTTAACTAGACGGACCTTTGTTGGCAAAGTAATGTCTCTGCTTTTTAATATGATGTCTGGGTTTGTCACAACTTTTCTTCCAAGGAGAAAGTGTCTTTTAATTTCATGGCTGCAGTCCTATCTACAGTGATTTCGGTGTCCAAAAAAATCAAGTCTGTCACTGCTTCCATTGTTGCCCCATCTATTTGACATGAAATGATGGGACTGGATGCCATGATCTTCATTTTCTGAATGTTGAGTTTTAAGCCAAACTTTTCACTCTCTTCTTTAACTTTCATCAAGAGGCTCTTTAGTTCTTCTTCACTTTCTGCCATAAGGATGGTGTTATCTGCATATCTGAGGTTACTGATATTTTTCCTGGCCATCTCGATTCCAGCTTCTGCTTCCTCTAGCCCAGCGTTTCTCATGATATACTCTGCATATAAGTTAAATAAGCACGGTGACAATATACAGCCTTGACATACTCCTTTCCCAATTTGGAACAAGTCTGTTGTTCCATATCCAGTTCTAACTGTTCCTTCCTGACCCGCACACAGGTTTCTCAAGATGCAGGTTGGATGGTCTGCTCTTCCCATCTCTTTAAGAATATTCCACAGTTTGTTGTGATCCACAGTCAAAGGCTTTTGCATAGTCAATAAAGCAGAAGTAGATATTTTTCTTTAACTCTCTTGTATTTTTGATGATCCAGTGGATGTTGGCAATTTGATCTCTGGTTCCTCTGCCTTATCTAAATCCAGCCAACATCTGGAAGTTCATAGTTCATGAACTGTTGAAGCTTGGCTTGGAGAGTTTTGAGCATTACTTTACAAGTGTGTGAGGTGAGTTCAATTGTGCAGTAGCTTGTGCATTCTTTGGCATTGCCTTTCTTTGGGATTGGAATGAAACTGATCTTTTCCAGTTCTGTGGTCACTGCTGAGTTTTCCCAATTTGCTGGCATATTGAGTGCAGCACTTTCACAGCATCATCTTTTAGGGTTTGAAATAGCTCAACTGGAATTCCATCACCTCCATTAGCTTTGTTCATAGTGATGCTTCCTTAGGCCCCCTTGACCTCGCATTCCAGGATGTTTGGCTCTAGGTAACTGATCACACCAATGTGGTTATATGGGTCATGAAGATCTTTTTTTGGTATAGTTCTTCTGTGTATTCTTGCCACCTTTTCTTAAAATCTTCTGCTTCTGTTAGGTCCATACCAGTTCTGTCCTTTATTGTGCCTATCTTTACATGAAATATTCCTTTGGTATCTCTGATTTTCTTGAAGAGAGCTCTAGTCTTTCCCATTCTATTGTTTTTCTCTTATTTCTTTGCACTGATCACTGTGAAGGCTTTCTTATCTCTCCTTGCCATTCATTCCTTGGAACTCTGCATTCAAATGTGTATATCTTTCCTTTCCTCATTTGCCTTTCACATCTTTTCTTTTCTCAGCTATTTGTAAGGCCTCCTCAGACAACCATTTGCCTTTCTGCATTTGTTTTTCTTGGGTATGGTCTTGATTGCTGCCTCCTGTACAATGTCACAAACCCCTGCCCATAGTTCTTCAGGTACTCTGTCTATCAGATCTAATCCCTTGAATCTATTTGTCATTTCTACTGTATAATTGTGGAATTTGCAGACTTCCTTGGTGGCTTAGATGGTAAAGCATCTGCTTACAGTGTGGGAGACCTGGGTTCAAACCCTGGGTTGGGATGATCTCTTGGAGAAGGAAATGGCAACCCATTCCATTATTCTTGCCTGGAAAATCCCATGGAAGAAGGAGCCTGGTAGGCTACATTTCATGCGGTTGCAAAGAGTCGGACATGACTGAGTGACTTCCCTTTCGTTTTCTTTCACAGTATAATCATAAGAGATTTAATTTAGGTCATACCTCAATGGTCTAGTGGTTTTCCCTACTTTCTTCAATTTAAGTCTGAATTTGGCAATAAGGAGTTCATGGTCTGAGCCACAGTCAACTCCGAGTCTTGTTTTTGCCTACTGTATAGAGCTTCTCCATCTTTGGCTGCAAAGAATATAGTCAATTTGATTTCGGTATTGGCCGTCTGGTGACGTCCATGTGTAGAGTCTTCTCTTGTGTTGTTCGAAGAGGGTGTTTGCTGTGACCAGTGTAATCCCTTGACAAAATTCTATTAGTCTCTGCCCTGCTTCATTCTGTACTCCAAGGCCAAATTTGCCTGTTACTCCAAGTGTTTCTTGACTTCCTACCTTTGCATTCTAGTCCCCTATAATGAAAAGGACATCTTTTTGGGGTGTTAGTTCTAGAAGGACTTGTAGATCTTCAGAGAACTGTTCAACTTCAGCTTCTTCAGCATTACTGGTTGGGGCATAGAAGTATCTAAATATAAATTTAAATAATTGGTCTGTTTATGTGATTTTAAAAAGTTAAGATGGCTAAAATTCTATTTTTACTTTGCTTATGTTATTTTAAATGTTTGAGTAATTGATAGCAATACTTTTTTTTCCTCTTGACTTTCCAGTGGTGCGTTAGTTTCTAAGTCATAATTGACTCTTGCAACCCCATGGACTACCAGGATCCTCTCTTCATGGACACTGGAGTGCGTTGCCATTTTCTTCTCCAGAGAATCTTCCCCACTCAAGGATTGAACCCATGTCTCCCTCACGCAGGCAGATTCTTTTACCACTGAGCAATCAGGAATTCCATCTTGTCTTTCTAGATATATGAATAAATATGAAAGACTATAAACTCTGTTTTGTTTAAAACAGTGAGTTGGATTCCCTGCAGTTTGCAAGCTAGTGAATCATAACACCATACTTACTAGGACTCTTAAAGAAGTTGGTAGATAATGTTTGTGAAGCATAGCATCCTGTGTCATAAATTCTCCACCAAGGCAGCTATTCCTAGAAATCTGGCAAATAACTTCCAACAGATATGTATATAAAATGCCAAGATAGCATCAAGTCCTTAATAATATTTTAATACCATTTGGATAATGCTAATTACAGCTCCCATGCATTCAACTTTTTTCCTACAGTTTCTCTACTTTCTCTAAATATTCTTCCCTCCTTATAGCAGTAATTAATATTCATGGTAAAGAGTTTGAAAGAGCTGGAGGAGTACGCTGAGAAGTTAATAATCTCTAAAGAGTAATTTAAGACCCCCTAGAATACCTACTATTCAAATATAGTTTCTGAATCATACATGAATTTAGGTAAATCTAAATAATATGGGATTTACACCCTACTAAACTGTTGCCTCCTCCAGCTTTTCTTAGATTTTGATGCATATGCTGGTGAAGAGGAAACTATTATGAGTAATTAGACATCTAGTCTTTCACCTAACAAATACCTATTTATTTATTTAGGAAGCACTTATTGTGTGTCAGAGTTTGATTTACCTGTTATGCACCAACCTAAAAAATAAAATTCCAACCTTTGTGGAGTTTATAACCTGTGGGTAAGAGAAACTAACAACACTATTTTTAAGTGAATTTAATAATACATTATAAGAAAATAAGTTATATAGGGGCAAAATAATATATATATATATAGAAAGAGAGATCTTCTTGGTGGATGGATCAAGAGAGAGAGGCAGAGGTTGGATTTGGGAGGAGAGAGTCCCAAACAGAGAAAATAGCTAGGATAAATGCCCTAAAGAGGGAGTGGGCCTAACCTGTTTGAGAAAGAGGGAGTCAGTGTGGTTGGTTTGAGTGAGCAAAAGGCAGAAGAGGCGATGGCATTGAAGGCCTCGACTATAACTCTGACTGAAATGAATTAATTTACAAATTTATCTTCCTGGCAAGGGAGTTCCCCTCTACTCAGGAAGGGACTGAAAGCTGGCTGCCATGTAAAAAGGAAAAAGCACGTATTTGTTGGTAAAAGATGAAATAAAAACTCATCATTTTCCATAGAACACTCATGCAAATAGAATACATTTCAACAGAATGACCTGAAAAACAAAGAGATGCCAGCTGGAGGAGGAAAAGTGGCAGTTCTTCACAGGCAAGTGACAGAACATCAAAGCCTTGGACTGTGTTATTAGACTGAATGAGCCTCAGTCCATTTCCATGGTAGCCTGTGCTCAAAGTGATTGATTCTTATCGTCTTAACCTGGTGTACTTTCCACAATGCCAGAAGGCTAATAGAAAAGAGAATGAGATGTACTATTTCTAAATGTGTTGTCCATGGACCACCAGCATAGTATAACTTGGGGACACTTAGAAAATGCAGATAACTGGATCCTTCCCAAGCATACTGGATTATACTGTCTAGGTCACTTTTATGCATCTAAAGTTTGAGGACACTGAATAAAAAGACAACTTCCTAAACAACTCTCTGGATTTCTATAAGCAGAGCGTCCCATGCCAGATCCCCCAAATGTTTAACCCTGGTGTCTTTTACTTACAACTTATCAAGGTCACTGATCTTTGAATTAGATGAAGAGGAAATAGTTGAGAAAAATACTGTAAGTTGTGATTTAAAAAAACATTTAAATCACCGTTCATTTCTGTAACTGTACAATCATTTAAAATGTGCATTGTCATTGGGTAGAGGTCACCTTTTCATAGTGATGTTTAGATTCAAGTGTGCATTAGTTTCTCTGAGTGTGCTGTTGTTGATTCTGATGATTTGAACCAAAGAGAAGTAATGATGGCTAAATACCTGAGATCTATTGCCTTGTTAGCGATGTTAACGGCCAATGACAACGCAATCTAAAGAGATTTACTGTTTGGCTTTAGAAGAAGTATCAAGCTAAAAGTATAATTAAAACGTTTATTAACCTGCCAAGTTGAAAAGGGTAGGTTAAGAATTATGGTGTCTGAAGGGTAGCAATGATTTCTTTTCATTCTTTCCTATGCCCACGTTGTCTCATGGAATATCCCCACCTAGTCTATAGGAACTGAGGAAATGGGCTTACTAATTTTCTTTAATTTCTAGTTTGAGCTCCAAAAGACTTTGAAAAAAATCTTTCTTGAAAAGCGAGCAATTGTTGAAATTCTCTAATTACCCTGTCTTAGACCTTTCTTCCGGAGAAGGCAATGGCACCCCACTCCAGTACTCTAGCCTGGAAAATCCTATGGACGGAGGAGCCTGGTAGGCTGCAGTCCATGGGGTCGCTACTAGTCGGACACGACTGAGCGACTTCACTTTCACTTTTCACTTTCATGCATTGGAGAAGGACATGGCAACCCACTCCAGTGTTCTTGCCTGGAGAATCCCAGGGACGCGGGAGCCTGGTGGGCTGCCGTCCATGGGGTCGCACAGAATTGGATATGACTGAAGCAACTTAGCAGCAGCCGCATCAGACCTTTCTTCATATTGGGGTGATGCAGACAGCCTCTCAATTTTTTAAAGGCCAAATTACCTTGCTTCAGGATCCTCTGGTGATGGGCCAAATGAAATGAGTCTAATTTAATATGTCTCTGCTGCTTTTCTTTCAATCCAAAGGGGCATCCATCATGGGCTTCTCATTCTGACTGGTATTGATTAGGTAATTGCCCTCAGCTTGTCAAACTATTATGATTTTTATAAGAATGAGTCTTTTCTAGAGGAAAGTAGACCTAAGAGAGAGAAAGATGTAGATTTCAATTAGAAGTTTGCCCAGAAGACAGTCAAAGTAGAAAGCAAGGATGGAGAGAGGAGATAGGAGCCAGGGGAAGGAAGAGGGTAAGAGGAGAAAGAAGAAATAGTGTTGTATCCTTCTAAAAAGCAGTCGTGTGAATTACAATGATCCACTCTGTCCAACTGAGAAAAAAGTTCCAGCGCAACACATAACGCCATTTAGTGAAGGCCAGTTATGATAAAGCCAATTGTGTGCTTGCTCAAAGCAAGCATTTAAAAAATGTACCAGCCTTACTTAAGCTTCTGTCTCAAGATAAAGGTGGAGACTATTCTTGTGACTCAGGACAATTGCTCTCTTTTTCTTTCCTAGTCTGATGTAAATAAACATTATCCAACACTTTCATTTATCCTAGATTATTAGGGTGAAGACAGAACCCCAAATAGAAAGGAAAAGCTCCTGTCAGGAGAGGAGTTTCTCCAAGAAACCACATAATGTTGATTTGGGGAAAGTCTTAATGGGACAGACATCCCAAGCCCAGGGACATCTTGAGAGAAAAACTCTTCCTTCAAGACACGCTGAGCTGTATACAAGACAAATTTGGCCCATATGGCTTTATGTGAAATAGAACAAGGTTACGAGAGCTCATGTGAAGAGCCTAGAAAGTCAAAGAGAGCCTATATCTAAGGTATCATTATAGTTAACAACCTGTTCCAGGCAGTGCTGGGTGTCCATGAGCTGTATCAAGCCAGCAGGGAAAGCCTTCCTGCTGCAAAGGTTTCATATAATCATCCGCCATCCCCGCAGATATCCAAGACTAGCTGGATGCCCTTCATTTGAGAGTGTTTAAGAATAAAGGATGCAGCTTGGTCACCTTCAGACATTTCTAGAAATAATCCCTTAAAACAGCAGTGCCTTCTATAAAGTCACTTTAAAACAATTGACTCTTTAACCAGACTCTTTCTCAGACTTCACTGGCCTTAAGCCCTTTTACATTTGGAAGTCTTGCCCCTCTCCCCACCATACATCAACACTTACTAAAAATATACCCAGGATCCACATTTAACCTAATATTGGTATGATAAAAAAAAACATGTAAATTTGCTTTTGAAATCATTTGGCTACTAGTAACCGACTTGATTCACAACTTGTTCTGAACTCTCAGCAATTACCATGCACAGTTGAAAATTTCACAAAGTGAGAAAATCTAAACCTACAAATTGTTTTCAAATGCAGTGAAGTTTTAATGAATACTAAAGTTAACATTTAATTAAGTTGGCATAATATCACATAATGTTGGTATGTAATACCACATTTATTAAAATCCATTCTGTGACTTTCTTTGTGTATTTTGGAGCCAATTTTCTGAGCAAAATGCTCAGTCTTGTCTCCCATCTCAAATGAATATGTGTTCTGACCTTGGTTCTTTCAATGGTAGTAACACAAGTACAATGGAAAATATTGTTTGTTGGATCTTTATAGGAGTTTTGCAGTATAAATTGTTAAAGTTTGTCCCTTGCAAAGTGAATTTCATATTACAGCTCATCTCCTATTGGAGACCAGGAATGTCTGAGCAAATGCACAATTTTTGTTGGACTAGGTACGTGGTACTGGATGTTCTATTACCCTAAGAAAGTATAAACCAAGGATGAGTTTTGGCTCCACCTGAAACTACTTATCTGTTACCCAGAGAAAGATAATAGTAAGTTGATGTTACCGAGGAAGAAAGAGAAGATACAGGAAAAATAAC
This sequence comes from Cephalophus harveyi, assembly GCA_006410635.1. Classification (NCBI taxonomy): domain Eukaryota; kingdom Metazoa; phylum Chordata; class Mammalia; order Artiodactyla; family Bovidae; genus Cephalophus; species Cephalophus harveyi. The sequence goes on from SJYT01003770.1 coordinate 68,902, forward strand.
TAAAGGAAATGGAAAGTGTTTTTTTTTTTTGTTTTGTTTTAGCTTGCATTTCTGGGCTTCAAGTTTGCTGTTTCCATTTTAATTTCTTTGCCACACAATCTCCTTTTTCTTATCTATGTCTCAAAATAATTGCCAATGGCATGTTGGGCTAACACAGTAAATACACGTAGAGGAAGCAGATCAAAGATCTCTTCCATTGCATTCCTTCATTCTTCCAGGTTGCCTTCCCCCAAGAAAACTCCAATTACTGATTTAGCTGACTCATGTACCTGTGCACGTCTGCACATGCACCCAACACTCACAAGTGGGCACTCTCAGTGTTTTCCTGCTGGGATTCACCCTCCTTGGATGGCAGCTAAGGCTATCAACCTTGCATCAAGCTCCCCACCTGACCTCCCCATTCCACACTCTCTCCTTTCCTGGCTCCTGGTGCCAGCTGACTGGGATTACTAAAGAAATGGTCCAGCACCTTGTAGTTGTGCAGTCTTAGCTGCTGTACACTTTCTGTGAACCTAGACCAAACTCCTGAATAAACAGTAAATGCCGTTTATTTATACTGCTCATATTTCTTCCACTTACACACGACATTGGAATTTTTCTCTCGTGTTCAATCATAATGTTTGTGTATATGTGTGTGTGTACATATGTATATATATAGTCTCAGTGTGATAATGTCTAGCCAATTTTACATATCTATCCTTTCATATTTTCAGAAGTAATCACATTTGAGCTTTCTCTCTTAAACTGGATGTCGAATGTGCCTTTTGGATATTCCCTATGTAAATAATGTGTGAAATAATCAAAGTAACATCATGACCTGAAGGCTGAGTCCTTTGATGAACAAGACTTTATATGGGATTATCACATGGCATTTCCAAACTAAATTATATTTATGACTCATGTAGAGTACTGTTGCATTATCAGCCCTCAGTTTGGAATTCGTACGTTTTACAAGGAGTAAAATAAAGGAAAAAGTAAAGGACTTGGAAGTGGGTGCCCTTTCTTTTAACATGAAATTTTTAAAAAAGAAAGAAAAGAAGGAAAGTCATCATTTAACATCCCCCTGACTGTCCAGGTATGGTTCCTGAAACTTTGAAGGGAACCTTATGTCTTATATTGTCTCTTAGATTCTATTACCCCATATACTTAAAATCAAGGATGTTCAAATATCCTTAGAAATTAGCTAATCTAACACTCCCTCTTTACAAATGAGGGAACTGAGCAGAGCTAGAAACACAGTCCAAAGCTCCCAACCCTTGAATGTTTTTCCACTAAACCTCACAGCTTCCTTAGACAACCATATACACAGACAAAACTTCATCAAAATATCAAAATGACAACACATAAGTGAAACAAAGCAAAGGTATCCTACATATGAAATATCAAACAAAGTTATTTATACAGTTTGTGAACCATTTCTGAAAATACTGCACCATTCAAGTGGGAAAATACTTTATTCTTGGCTAAATTCAAATTTTTTTCTTTCTTTGACAATGCTATTACTCTATAATTTCTTAGAAATTGTAACAGAGAAAACAAATACTGTTTCTCTCCCTTTTTTAAAAAATTGGAGCCCTAAAAGAGAGTGACATGTGTCCTTGAGTATCCCCCTCATATTTCATTCTAGTGGTCTGCAGCATAGACAGCCATTTCTGCCAGCTCTCACCCTGGTCTACTTGATACTGGGCTTGGCGTTGGAGGATTTACATCATCTCTAGGAGTGAGCAGATTAGTGGTAAATTGTGTACATTGAAGTTTGTATATCACATCACTCTTTAAATGTTCCTCCAAGGCTCCTTGTGGACCGTTAGTTGGAGGTTCCTTGTGGACCATTCTTCTGTAAATACAATGCTATCCAATCAACTCTGCATTTGACAGTGTTGATATTCCAACAGGTAAGACCACCATATAATGTAGCAATAAAATCTACATATAATTGCTGCTTTATCAAAAGGACGACTGTAAAAATCACTTTCAAATCCAAGAGTCACAAGAAGAGAAAATGTAATCCAGATATAGAACTACCATCCTATGATACAGAATGAAATGGTTTCCTCTGCCCAAACCTACTCCGTATAAAAATACAGTTCATCTGATCTCATAGCTAACCCACGTTGGATTGCCTGTATCATCAAAGCAGGATAATCTGACCTAAAATAAAATATATTATAGGGAAAGAGGCTTTATCAACACTTATGGAAGAAATGTTTAAAACAGGGTACAGTTTTTCAAGAAAGTATTTTAAAAGTCCTTTCAGTTATCCAACTGAAAGTTTTGCCAACTGCTGGGATATTTCCTTGGTCCCTTCAGTGTGGGCTAATATTTCAAGGAGCAAGAGGGTCATAAGGCCAAAACTGACAAAGGTGTTGTAACTTCTCTCTTTGATATTTCATAAATATCAGCACTGAGATTTCTAAATTCTCAAAGCTTTCTTTCTTACCCTGATTCAGAAGTCGTACCTCTTCACTGAAAATGGCATAATCACTAAACCAGAAATTGACTGTAAATACACACAAACTTGTGTGACCCAAAGGGATAAAACAGAAACCATAACAAAATGAAGAAGTAAAACAAAAAAAAATGAGCAAAAAAAAAATCACTGGTCACAATTTCTTTTCCTTTTTATATATTCCTTCAAAGCAGACAGTCATGGTATCTCTCCAGTTCACTGATATTGAAGCAGACAAATTTGGTTAAATGATGGGCTTAGTGTTAATATCTCAGATTTGTTTGTTAAAGTCAAACAAAATAACCTACATTATATTATAACATTCACATAGCAATAACCTGAAACTTGCCAAATCCTCTATTTCTCCTGAACCAGTTCAGACTATGGATGTTCATTCAGAGAAACTCTCTCTTTGTAATCAATTATTTTCAGAGAATTAAAAATATTTAGGAGCCAGGACCAGGACTCTCCTCATAGTGATCTTTAACAAAACTGAATAGCTTCAATATGGAACTGTGGCAATCAGAAAAACTCTCATGTTCACAATTATGTGTGAATGCAAATATCTCTCTTATTCTAATGAAATAATGATGCCTTATTTTCTGCAGTTTCATTGACAAATAATATGAAAGATGTTTAAATGGGTGTGGCAGGGTGAGGGTTAAATCAGATTGTAATTAGATTGCAGTATGCATGGTCATGTGGTTAACAGTAAATTTTCCTTGATTAACTGGTCCTGTTTGTTAAGAGCCCCTATTAACATCAGTGCTCTCCGTGTTGGCTGTGGAGACACACCATGGACCAGTGCAAAATTAATGAAGGCAGGTACGCATGCTGATTAGAATGTGGCAGTTTAATAAACTCTTCCAACATTAAATTATTTAATGCATTCATGCTCATGCAGGCTATTCGATGGTCAGCTTGACCACCTATGTGTTAATATTGGGAATTGAAATGCAGAGAGTGGAAGAGATATAGTGGTGTATGAGATAATTAGCTCTCATGTCTGATAAATGGGGCAATACCTATGTGTGCGCATGTTTTAGTACACCACAAATGGTGCTTTCATTAGCTGGAATCTTCTGTGGAAATTTTTATAAACGTTTAGTTTGATTTTTGCACCATAAACAGTGGGTCTGATAGCTGTAGTCACTGTCAATTGAATATTTGAGGCAAATTTCAAGTCAGCTATAAAGTAAACTGTCTTATTAAAATAAATAGGTCACAAAAATTAAATAGGAAGCTTATCAATAAACATCTCCAATCTGGACATAATCTCTATCAATCATATAGAAAATATTTTATATAAATATAAATTATTTCAATATAGTAAATTCAAATACCTATTAGACTGTGAGCAAAATAATAAACTCTTATATTTGTACAATGCACTATAGTTTATACAATGCATGTACATATGTTTTTCCATTTACTCTTAATCATAGCCATCTTTGGTGCACAGTATTTGCTAATAAGTAGCCAATCAGAGTCTTAAAATCTCTCAGTTCTTGTAACTCAAAATCCAGAGCTTTCTAGCACAATTCCACAGCTGCCCACAAAACCAGTGTTTGTAAGAATAAACTGTTGTTTATAAAACAAGTTTGTTTTTAGCAGTAAGTGAGCATTCTGCAAATCTAACCTCTCTGGGAACAGGATGCTACTCAGGTTTGGTGGAAACACAAAGAGGAGATTTCTATACTTTAACACAGTCTAAATATAAACAGGCTTCTCTGGTGGCATAGTGGTAAAGAATCCACCTGCCAATTCAGGAGATGTGGGTTTGATCCCTGGGTAAGGAAGATACCCTGGAGAAGGAAATGACAACCCACTCCAGTATGCTTGCCTGGGAAATCCCATGCCCAGAGGAGCCTGGCGGGCTACAGTCCATGTCATCAGAAAAGAGTAAGACACAACTTAGTGACTTAACAACAACAGCAAGTATCAAATAGTCCTTTAAATGACTTACGTTTTCTTAGATCTGAGGATACTTTCTGAATGTAATTTAGGCATTCGTAGGAACTTTCAGTGTTTGCCTGGAATTAAGCGTGCTAACACAAAAACAATGCAGACTCTGGACCTTGGAAATAGTGTAGAAAATGTAAACTATACATTTCTGAAGTCACGGAATCTAGGTTTACTGAGTGACAAGACTACTCACTGTAAAAATAAGTCCTGGAAGAATGACAATACATTTCTTCGTCTGGGATTTCTATTATTTTGCCATTCCCACCTTCAGTTCTTCTCACATTCTTAGGATGCCAGCTAAAATAACAAGGAGAAAAGGATGCTTGCTCTTACAAAATCAAAGGAGAGGAGACAGGAAGCCTGGAAAGACTAATGTACAGAATCTAGTATAGCAAATCTATCTTCTAGTCTCAGACATTCCCAAGAACTGGCAATATGACTTTGAGCAATTAGTTAGCTTCTCTGGGTCTCAATCTTTTCAAATGTAATTGAGGGGATTGGGGATAGGAAACTCTCAAGTTCCTCAAATCTCTAGCAGGATCTTCTAATTGTCTCTTCCAGGAGAAAGGATGCCAAGGGTCTTTTTTCCCACCCCCAGTGGATGAAAAAAGAGCCTGTGAAAATCTGTAGCAGACAAAAAAGCACCACCTTTGAACCACAGCCTCTGCAATTCCTCTTCTCCTAAGAGCCTGAATGGGTAATTTGGGGTTTTGGCTGGCCTCTGATTACTCCATGGGCCTTAACCAGCCTGGATGATCTGATTGAATTCATTCTATTGTTGTGGGGGTTTTTTGTTTTGGTTTTTCCATCTCTGGCTAGCTTCAAAGGCTGCTGTGATCATGAATTAATATTGTCCTGTTGGTTAGCTATTACAATGTTGGTTGCAGTATCACTGGTGCTTGTCCTCGCTGCTTTCCTTTGACAATGTGGACAGTTATTGATGTCTGGCACTTGTTACAGGTGGTTGGCAGCTATGTGAATATTGTATCTTATGATAGGCTTTCCACAACATTGCTGTGGTGTCCATGAATTCTGACAGTTATTTGAAGGATATAAGAGGTGTCAGTCCACTTTTTGCAGTCATGGTATTTGCTGACAAAATGGATTTTATCTTCCTATGGAGCTAGCAGAAAATCTGTACAATTAAGAGAATAAACAATCTCCACTTGTTTGTATATTTTGAGTCAATGAGCACTGTGGAAAATCACTGTATCCTATCCATCTAAATTATTTACTATGAAGTAAAAGTAGCAGCAGCTGTGCTTTGCTGGAGCAGCCGTGAAGAGATACCCCACGTCCAAGGTAAGAGAAATACAAGTAAGATGGTAGGTGCTGAGAGAGGGCATCAGAGGGCAAACAGACTGAAACCACAATAACAGACAACTAGCTAATCTGATCGCATGGACCACAGCCTTCTCTAACTCAATGAAACTAAGCCATGCCGTGTGGGGCCAACCAAGATGGATGGGTCATGGTGGAGAGGTCTGACAGAATGTGGTCCACTGGAGAAGGGAATGGCAAACCACTTCAGTATTCTTGCCTTGAGAACCCCATGAACAGTATGCAAAGGCAAAAACATAGGACACTGAAAGATGAACTTCCCAGGTCGGTAGGTGCCCAATATGCTACTGGAGAACAGTGGAGAAACAACTCCAGAAAGAATGAAGGTATGGAGCCAAAGCAAAACAACACCCAGCTGTGGATGTGACTGGTGACAGAAGCAAGATCTGATGCTGTAAAGAGCAGTATTGCACAGGAACCTGGAATGTCAGGTCCATGAATCAAGGCAAATTGGAAGCGGTCAAAGAGGAGGTGGCAAGAGTGAACGTCAACATTCTAGGAATAAGCAAACTAAGATGGACTGGAATGGGTGAATTTAATTCAGATGAACATTATATCTACTATTGTGGGCAGGAATCCCTTAGAAGAAATGCATTAGTCATAGTCAACAAAGAGTCCAAAATGGAGTACTTGGATGCAATCTCAAAAATGACAGAATGATCTCTGTTCGTTTCCAAGGCAAACCATTCAGTATCATGGTAATCCAAGTCTGTGCCCCAACCAGTAATGCTGAAGAAGCTGAAACTGAACAGTTCTATGAAGACCTACAAGAACTAACACCCCCAAAAGATGTCCTTTTCATTATAGGGGACTGGAATGCAAAAGTAGGAAGTCAAGAAACACCTGGAGTAACAGGCAAGTTTGACCTTGGAGTACAGATTGAAGCAAGGCAAAGGCTAACAGAATTCTGTCAAGAGAAGGCACTGGTCATAGCAAACACTCTCTTGCAACACCACAAGAGAAGACACTACACATGGACATCACCACATGGTCAACACCGAAATCAGATTGATTATATTCTTTGACGCCAAAGATGGAGAAGTTCTATACAGTAAGCAAAAGCAAGACGAGAGCTGATTATGGCTCAGATCATAAACTCCTTTTTGCCAAATTAAGACTTAAATTGAAGAAAGTGGGGAAAAACATTAGACAATTCAGGTATGACCTAAATTAAATCCCTTATGACTATACAGTGTAAGGGAGAAGTAGATTTAAGGGACTAGATCTGATTGACAGAGTGCCTGATGAGCTATGGACAGAGGTTCGAGACATTGTCAGGAGACAGGAATCAAGACCATCCCCAAGAAAAAGAAATGCAAAAAAGCAAAATGGCTGTCTGAGGAGGCCTCACAAATAGCTGTGAAAAGAAGAGAAGTGAAAAGCAAAGGAGAAAAGGAAAGATGTACCCATCTGAATGCAGAGTTCCAAAGAAGAGCAAGGAGAGATAAGAAAGCCTTCCTCAGTGATCAATGCAAAGAAATAGAGGAAAATAATAGACTGGGAAAGACTAAAGATCTCTTCAAGAAAATTAGAGATACCAAGGGAACATTTCATGCAAACATGTACTCAATAAAGGACAGAAATGGTGGGGACCTAAAAGAAGCAGAAGATATTGAGAAGAGGTGGCAAGAATACACAGAAGAACTGTACAAAAATGATCTTCATGACCCAGATAATCACAATGGTGTGATCACTCACCTAGAGCCAGAAATCCTGGAATGTGAAGTCAGGTGGGCCTTAGGAAGCTTAAGTACAAACAAAGCTAGTGGAGGTGATGGAATTCCAGTTGAGGTACTTCAAATCCTCAAATATGAGGCTGTGAAAGTGCTGCACTCAATATGCCAGCAAATTTGGGAAACTCAGCAGTAGCCACAAGACTGGAAAAGGTCAGTTTTCATTCCAATCCCAAAGAAAGGCAATGCCAAAGAATGCTCAAACTACCTCACAATTGCACTCATCTCACATGCTAGCAAAGCGATGTTCAAAATTCTCCAAGCCAGGCTTCAGCAATATGTGAACCATGAACCTCCAGATGTTCAAGCTGGTTTTCGAAAAGGCAAAGGAACAAGAGATCAATAGCCAACATCCGTTGGATCATGGAAAAAGCAAGAGAGTTCCAGAAAAACATCTATTTCTGCTTTATTGACTATGCCAAAGCCTTTGACTGTGTGGATCACAACAAACTGTGGAAAATTCTGAAAGAGAGGGGAATATCAGACCATTTGACCTGCCTCTTGAGAAATTGTATGCAGGTCAAGAAGCAACAGTTAGAACTGGACATGGAACAACAGACTGATTCCAAATAGGAAAAGGAGTATATCAAGGCTGTATATTGTCACCCTGCTTATTTAACTTATATGCAGAGTACATCATGAGAAACACTGGGCTGGAGGAAGCACAAGCTGGAATCAAGATTGCCGGAGGAAATATCAATAACTTCAGATATGCAGATGACACCACCCTTATGGCAGAAAGTGAAGAAGAACTAAAGAGCCTCTTGATGAAACTGAAAAAAGAGATTGGAAAAGTTGGCTTAAAGCTCAACATTCAGAAAACGAAGATCATGGCATCCAGTTCCATCACTTCATGGGAAATAGATGGGGAAACAGTGGAAACAGTGACAGACATTTTTGGGGCTCCAAAATCCCTACAGATGGTGATTGCAGCCATGAAATTAAAAGACACTTACCCCTTGGAAGGAAAGTTGTGACCAACCTAGACAGCATATTAAAAAGCTTAGACATTATTTTGTCAAAAAAGGTCCATCTAGTCAAGGGTATGGTTTTTCCAGTAGTCATATATGGATGTGAGAGTTGAACTATAAAGACAGCTGAGTACCAAAATTTGATGCTTTTGAACTGCAGTGTTGGAGAAGACTCTTGAGAGTCCCTTGGATTGCAAGAAGATCCAACCAGTCCTTCCTAAAGGAGAGCAGTCCTGGGTGTTCATTGGAAGGACTGATGCTAAAGCTAAAACTCCAATACTTTGGCCAACTTATGCGAAGAGCTGACTCATTTGAAAAGACCTGGAGGCTTGGAAAGATTGAGGGAGGATAGGATGAGAAGGGGACGACAGAAGATGAGATGGTTTGATGGCATCACCGACTCAATGGTATGGATTTGGGTGGACTCCGGCAGTTGGTGATGGACAGGGAGGCCTGGAGTGCTGTGGCTCATGGGGTCGCAAGGAGTTGGACACAGCTGAGTGGCTAAACTGTACTGCAAAGCAGCTCAAACCAAGTTAAGTGTCCACTTTTTACTTTCAAACCTTTGGCTTCTTGGAAACCCAAGTTTTAGAAAGCATTTTATCTGAATATCTAAACAAGAGAAGTCTACTCCCAATGGACAGCAAGGTCACAGCAAACACACAGAATGAGTTCAAAACAGCAACAATAATTAAGCATTTAGAATGGCATGATTAGATGGCTGTGGTAATGATAATGTGGTTAACATGGAAATACAGCTTTGATATCATACACAAAGAGCATTTTCAAAATGCCCTTATAAGCTAAAGTAGTTTTCTTAGCAATACCATTTCCTTTGCATTGTCTAGTGCCGTATATTCAGTATTTTCCTGGTAAATTCATTTAACCCTTATGACAACTCAATGTGATGAGCAATTTTTATCCATGGTTCACATATTAGGAAACTGAGTCTCAGAAAATTTCATTAACTTTCCCATGTTCATGGAGGGCCTGAGATAGAGGCAAGATTCAGACTCAGAGAGTCTTAGAGTTCTTAGTCTCTATAAGTGGTCCATCAAAACCTATATAGTTCAATATGTAGCCACTTGTCACATGTAGCTATTGAGCAGTTGAAATGTGCCCAGTCTGAATTCAAAAATACTACTAGGGTGAAATATAGCTGATTTGAAGCCTCAGTGTGGGAAAAATTAATATAAAATATCTCATTATCAATTTTGTTATATTGAGAACATGTTAAACTGATAATGTTTTACATATTTGGAGTTAAAAAATATTTTGTTAAAACTAATTACACCTGTTCCTTTTTACTTTTTAATGCATCTACTAGAATATTGATGCACATATTACACACACATATTTATGTGTGTGAGTAATATTTCTATTGGTAGATCAGCTGGTAAAGAATCTGCCTTCAATGCAGGAGACCTGTTTGATTCCTGGATAGATCCCCTGAAGTAGGGATAGGCTACCCTCTTCAGTATTCTTGGGCTTCCCTGGTGGCTCAGCTGGTAATGAATCATCTGCAATGCAGGAGCCCTGGGTTTGATCCCTGGGTTGGGAAGATCCCCTGGAGGAGGACATGGCAACCCACTTCAGTATTCTTGCCTGGAGAATCCGCATGGACAGAGAAGCCTGGTGGGCTACAGTCCACGGGGTTGCAAAAAGTTGGATATGACTGAGTAATTAAACACACAGCACATTGATTGATTCAGATTCTTCATCCACATGACTTCAGTTTTATTTGTTTTCCATATTTTCCACCATGGGAATATTTCACTTAAAAAAGACCCATAGACAGCTGGGGTGGGGGGGGGTACAAATAGCTGTGAAAAGAAGAGAAGTGAAAAGCAAAGGAGAAAAGGAAAGATGTACCCATCTGAATGCAGAGTTCCAAAGAAGAGCAAGGAGAGATAAGAAAGCCTTCCTCAGTGATCAATGCAAAGAAATAGAGGAAAATAATAGACTGGGAAAGACTAAAGATCTCTTCAAGAAAATTAGAGATACCAAGGGAACATTTCATGCAAACATGTACTCAATAAAGGACAGAAATGGTGGGGACCTAAAAGAAGCAGAAGATATTGAGAAGAGGTGGCAAGAATACACAGAAGAACTGTACAAAAATGATCTTCATGACCCAGATAATCACAATGGTGTGATCACTCACCTAGAGCCAGAAATCCTGGAATGTGAAGTCAGGTGGGCCTTAGGAAGCTTAAGTACAAACAAAGCTAGTGGAGGTGATGGAATTCCAGTTGAGGTACTTCAAATCCTCAAATATGAGGCTGTGAAAGTGCTGCACTCAATATGCCAGCAAATTTGGGAAACTCAGCAGTAGCCACAAGACTGGAAAAGGTCAGTTTTCATTCCAATCCCAAAGAAAGGCAATGCCAAAGAATGCTCAAACTACCTCACAATTGCACTCATCTCACATGCTAGCAAAGCGATGTTCAAAATTCTCCAAGCCAGGCTTCAGCAATATGTGAACCATGAACCTCCAGATGTTCAAGCTGGTTTTCGAAAAGGCAAAGGAACAAGAGATCAATAGCCAACATCCGTTGGATCATGGAAAAAGCAAGAGAGTTCCAGAAAAACATCTATTTCTGCTTTATTGACTATGCCAAAGCCTTTGACTGTGTGGATCACAACAAACTGTGGAAAATTCTGAAAGAGAGGGGAATATCAGACCATTTGACCTGCCTCTTGAGAAATTGTATGCAGGTCAAGAAGCAACAGTTAGAACTGGACATGGAACAACAGACTGATTCCAAATAGGAAAAGGAGTATATCAAGGCTGTATATTGTCACCCTGCTTATTTAACTTATATGCAGAGTACATCATGAGAAACACTGGGCTGGAGGAAGCACAAGCTGGAATCAAGATTGCCGGAGGAAATATCAATAACTTCAGATATGCAGATGACACCACCCTTATGGCAGAAAGTGAAGAAGAACTAAAGAGCCTCTTGATGAAACTGAAAAAAGAGATTGGAAAAGTTGGCTTAAAGCTCAACATTCAGAAAACGAAGATCATGGCATCCAGTTCCATCACTTCATGGGAAATAGATGGGGAAACAGTGGAAACAGTGACAGACATTTTTGGGGCTCCAAAATCCCTACAGATGGTGATTGCAGCCATGAAATTAAAAGACACTTACCCCTTGGAAGGAAAGTTGTGACCAACCTAGACAGCATATTAAAAAGCTTAGACATTATTTTGTCAAAAAAGGTCCATCTAGTCAAGGGTATGGTTTTTCCAGTAGTCATATATGGATGTGAGAGTTGAACTATAAAGACAGCTGAGTACCAAAATTTGATGCTTTTGAACTGCAGTGTTGGAGAAGACTCTTGAGAGTCCCTTGGATTGCAAGAAGATCCAACCAGTCCTTCCTAAAGGAGAGCAGTCCTGGGTGTTCATTGGAAGGACTGATGCTAAAGCTAAAACTCCAATACTTTGGCCAACTTATGCGAAGAGCTGACTCATTTGAAAAGACCTGGAGGCTTGGAAAGATTGAGGGAGGATAGGATGAGAAGGGGACGACAGAAGATGAGATGGTTTGATGGCATCACCGACTCAATGGTATGGATTTGGGTGGACTCCGGCAGTTGGTGATGGACAGGGAGGCCTGGAGTGCTGTGGCTCATGGGGTCGCAAGGAGTTGGACACAGCTGAGTGGCTAAACTGTACTGCAAAGCAGCTCAAACCAAGTTAAGTGTCCACTTTTTACTTTCAAACCTTTGGCTTCTTGGAAACCCAAGTTTTAGAAAGCATTTTATCTGAATATCTAAACAAGAGAAGTCTACTCCCAATGGACAGCAAGGTCACAGCAAACACACAGAATGAGTTCAAAACAGCAACAATAATTAAGCATTTAGAATGGCATGATTAGATGGCTGTGGTAATGATAATGTGGTTAACATGGAAATACAGCTTTGATATCATACACAAAGAGCATTTTCAAAATGCCCTTATAAGCTAAAGTAGTTTTCTTAGCAATACCATTTCCTTTGCATTGTCTAGTGCCGTATATTCAGTATTTTCCTGGTAAATTCATTTAACCCTTATGACAACTCAATGTGATGAGCAATTTTTATCCATGGTTCACATATTAGGAAACTGAGTCTCAGAAAATTTCATTAACTTTCCCATGTTCATGGAGGGCCTGAGATAGAGGCAAGATTCAGACTCAGAGAGTCTTAGAGTTCTTAGTCTCTATAAGTGGTCCATCAAAACCTATATAGTTCAATATGTAGCCACTTGTCACATGTAGCTATTGAGCAGTTGAAATGTGCCCAGTCTGAATTCAAAAATACTACTAGGGTGAAATATAGCTGATTTGAAGCCTCAGTGTGGGAAAAATTAATATAAAATATCTCATTATCAATTTTGTTATATTGAGAACATGTTAAACTGATAATGTTTTACATATTTGGAGTTAAAAAATATTTTGTTAAAACTAATTACACCTGTTCCTTTTTACTTTTTAATGCATCTACTAGAATATTGATGCACATATTACACACACATATTTATGTGTGTGAGTAATATTTCTATTGGTAGATCAGCTGGTAAAGAATCTGCCTTCAATGCAGGAGACCTGTTTGATTCCTGGATAGATCCCCTGAAGTAGGGATAGGCTACCCTCTTCAGTATTCTTGGGCTTCCCTGGTGGCTCAGCTGGTAATGAATCATCTGCAATGCAGGAGCCCTGGGTTTGATCCCTGGGTTGGGAAGATCCCCTGGAGGAGGACATGGCAACCCACTTCAGTATTCTTGCCTGGAGAATCCGCATGGACAGAGAAGCCTGGTGGGCTACAGTCCACGGGGTTGCAAAAAGTTGGATATGACTGAGTAATTAAACACACAGCACATTGATTGATTCAGATTCTTCATCCACATGACTTCAGTTTTATTTGTTTTCCATATTTTCCACCATGGGAATATTTCACTTAAAAAAGACCCATAGACAGCGGGGGTGGGGGGGGGTGGAGGGGTAGGAAAGCCAGAATGCCTTTTCCTTCAACCAAAAACTACAGTGCTCCCAATATTGTTTATCTCCTGCTATGCTTCATGGACACAACCTCATGTGGAATTTAGAATAGTAGAATAGTTGTCCATCAACAGTAATTATAAACTGAAGTAAACCTCTTCACTCTGTCATGGAACTCTTCAGATTTACAACAACAACCCATACTGGAATCTTTTAAATGTTGGGAATTCCTGGCCAGTCAAATGTTAGCTTCTACCAAGTGCAATTATCTAAGCTAAAGTCTTCAACAGTAGGCATTATATATTACTTATTTTGTAAAAGAGACTAGCACAGGCTCTTTGGAAAATATGATAGTGGTAGTCAGAGGCTCTGGTCCAACAGCACCAGTGAAATCTATTTAGGGAGGGAGAAGAAGAAATCCCTCACAGGGTATGAAAAAACAACTCATTTTATTTACAACTGTACAAATACCTTATAATCAACATAATCAACCAAAACACATTTAGGCCATTTTCACACAGCAGTTTCCCTTTGATAAAAAAAAAAAAATTGTCACAATTAACTTTGGGGGAAGTATTTGTTGCTGACTGACTGAACTTACCTTCTAAGTGAAATTAGTAAGTCCGCAAGAGTCATGAGGTACATGCACCAGAAAGAAAACTTTTAAAAGCAATTATGAGAAGCTCCATCAAAAGCAGAGTCTAGTTTACATTCCCACCAACAGAGCAGAAGGGTTCCCTTTTCTCCACACCCTCTCTAGATTTATTGTTTGGAGATTTTTTTTGATGAGGGCCATTCTGATTGATGTGAGATGATACCTCGTTGTACTTTTGATTTGTATTTCTCTAATAAGGGGTGATGTTGAGCATCTTTTCATGTGTTTATTGGTCATCTGTATGTCTTCTTTGGAGAAATGTCTGTTTTTAAGTCTTCTGTCCGTTTTTTTTTTTTTTTAATTGAATTGTTTGTTTTTCTGATATTGAGCTGCATGAACCTATTTGCAGGGAAAGAATGAAGATGCAGACATAGAGAACAGACTTGTGCACACAGCAGGGGAAGGAGAGGGTGGGATGAACTGAGAAATTAGCATTGACATATATACAATATTGTGTAAAATAGATAGCTACTGGGAAACAACTATATAACACAGGGAGCCCAGCCTGGCGCTCTGTGACAACCTAGAGAGGCGGGGTGGGACAGAGGAGGGAGGCCAAGAAGGAAGGGATGGATGTGTGTGTGTGTGTGTGTGTGTATAATTATGGCTGATTCACGTTGTTGTACAGGAGAAACCAACACAACATTACAATTATCCTCCAGTTAAAAAATAAATAAAATAAAAAAGCAAAGCCCAGGAACTATCTAAATCCTCATGATAAGGGAATAACACAAATGAAAAGCCAGAGAGTAAAGGGTTGTAAGCTTTAATGAACATGCATAGGACATGGACTTACGCCCACATTGGACTTACATGCTGCACATGAGTTAAGACATGAAAGAAGACGGAGATAGGTAGATATAGGGGGAAAGGTATCAAATCTCCACTCATAAGATTCACTTTGACTTGTGTGGCAAATACATGCCATTTTTGAAATAACTGATCAAATAGAAAAATCCAAATTTAATTGTTTTTGAAACAGTAAAGACAAAAACAACAAAACCTTAGTGTTTTTTTCCTCACCTCAGTGTTTTTTTCCTCACCTCTAGCTAAAAACCAGCTAAATTTTAAAACCAAATTTGGCAGGCCCTTGATGGCATGCTTTCAGCATGATGTTTTAAAAATTAAACTATGGAGCAATCTTTAAACATTAATGGAGGTCACATGCAAACTCCATTCCTGCAATAGAATCATCATGTCCATCTCTTCAAATGTGAGTCTCAGGCCCCAGAGCTGGAATACAAAGAGATATTCTTATCCTTCCTCCTCTTCCTCTTCTTTGGGTTCTCGGAACATCTTTTAAACATTTCTGTAGCACATCTATTTCTTCTCTAATACATTTTGCTGGCTTTGGTGTTCAATTTAATTTAAATCAGCAGAATAATCCAAGTGAATCTAGGTTGCTGTAATGTTACATTAGTAAGATTTGATCCGTTTGCAGCTGAGGTAGACCCAAATTCATTAACATTTACTCAATAGGCTTCCAGCAGGTGACTTTATGAAAGGAAGCAGATGCATCTGAATGTCACCTTACCACACATGTGACTATTAATAGATTTCTGCTCTGTCCATACACAATTGCTGCATCCCATTCTAGGGGAATATGGATAATGCCATTAGTTTAATTTATTTTTAAATATATGGAATTATACAGAAATGTTCTTTAAGAGGCTTTGACAGTTAAATGGGTCCAGATTTTACACAGGAGCAGTGGGGATCGACCTCAATGGCTTTCTAAGTGCTAATTACTAAACTTCAATGCTGCATGACTCAAAGAGCTAAACCACAGAGAGGGTGGTAAGAGGTTGCGGGTTCTAGTCTCCACATCAATACAATGACCTAAAACTGACTTTCTAGAACAGAAAAGTAAAAACAAGCACTCCAGCGGTCTGACTTCTGCACCAGGGCAAGGAAATTGGTTGGAGACCTGTAGCCTCAGACATAGGTTCACACATTCTGAAGAAACTCAGCCCCTTGCCAAAAGGAGCTTTTATAACCAAACTATAAACCAAACTTTATAAAACCAAACTAATTAATTAATATAAAAATAAAGGAAAATTATGAATGCTGACAAAAATGTAGAGGGAATTCTGTAAGTCCAGAGAATGAAGAAATCACATGAGCCCATTAGGCTTGTGGGAACTTTTGGGGATATTGGGATGAGGTAAAGGGAACACATACCAAGAATCACAGGACCTTATTAGTTCTAGTACTGGCATATCTTTGAGCCTTTCCTCCTGTATTAAATAGAAATGACAGTTCGTTCCTGACCTATAAATGTACAAAATTATTATGGAGGAAACAAGATCATGTGTATGAAAGCATCCTAAACACCATAAAGAACTGAAGTGCTATGAAACTGTTATGTATTATTGGGTTGCTGAATTGCGAGTGAAATGAAGCCTTCCTAAAACACGCTTATTAAGAAGACAATTTTCAACAGCACACTCAGATGGTTTGGGAGTATGTGGCATATGCCTCTGTGCAGAGCACCACAAGACACAGAGGGAGTAACGTTGCTAGTATCTGTATCTGTGGCGTGCTCATGACCAGGAGGAAAAATGGTCCTGCACATAACCCCATCCTATTATAAGTGAATAAACCCCACATTAAACTACAAAAGTGAAAGTGAAGTCGCTCAGTCGTGTCCGACTCTTTGCGACCCCGTGGACTGTCGCCCACCAAGCTCCTCCGTCCATGGGATTCTCCAGGCAAGAATACTGGAGTGGGTTGCCATTTCCTTCTCCAGGGGATCTTCCCGACCCAGGGATCGAACCCAGGTCTCCTGCATTGCAGGCAGACGCTTTAACCTCTGAGCCACCAGGGAAGGAGAAGAAGAAAAAAATGGGTAAAAGAGAGGAAAGGCAGGCTGGAAGAAGTGAGGGTGGGAGAGAAAGAATGTAAACTTCTCCAAAGTCTCCTGGCTGATGGGAGTGTGAGCAGCAGTGCCGAGAGCTCAGTGGTCCAGCCAGTCACACCTGCCAAAGCTGCTCTTCAGCTTGGTGCCTCCTCCCCTCCTCTTGCCTTCCCTCCTTTTCACTTTTCCCATCCTTCCTCATAAATTATCTACCTAAGTCTGGCCTCCCATTTTCTAAACAAATTCTGTTCCCTGCATTCTGTGTGACCCTTCAAATCCAGGTCAGTCTGGTCTTTCTTAGTTCTCTCCCCTTTTTCACTTGCCCATGAACTTGAACAACAAAATAAGGGCCTAAGTTCCAAGGAGACAAACTAAGATCTCAAGGTGAGGGCAGAAGAGAAACTGTAAATACCACTAAACAAATATAAGAGGATGACAAACAAAGATCTGTGGGATTATAACAGTTTTCATTTATTGGTGCCTATCATAGGCTGGGCATTGCTTCAAGTACTTTACTTAACTCCTTTACTTCCTCAACCACCCTGTGAGATAGGTAGTGTTCTTATCCCTACTTTATAGAAGAAGACAATGAAACCCAGAGAGGGTACATAATTCGCCCAAATTCACAAAGCTTCAAGTCTGACTAAGGAGTTTATACTCCAGCCACTAGAGGAGACGGGTGACTAGTTAGAGAAGTGAATGAAGGGTCAACATATTGAAGCGGGCTTTGTAGGACTAAGAAGCCAAGGCTGGAACATTGTGAAGAGAGGGTGATGCCTGCCGAAGGGGTCAGAGCCAAAGGCAAGAACACAAGCTCTTTGCAAGCTCCTGACAAGGTACAATATTGTCCAAAGTCAACCCCTCTCTAGGCGATGTTTTCTCCAAGGCTGATTTGTAGGGTGAGTCATGTTTGAGAAATTAAATTTGTATTGGTTACCAATCTCATTAAACTCAGGGAATAGGAGAGTCAAATGAAGCAGAATGAGAACCAAGCTGAACTCAGTGAAGGCCCATATATTAAATGTAGCCCAGACCCCCAAACTTATTACAGATCTGGGAAAAACCCACTAATCAGGGGCAGCAAAGCGTCACATTCCCAGGGGCTGGCATGGCATGAAGGTTGATGTGTCATCTATTTTGGCTCATGCAGTATTCCCCCACCAACCCTGTCTATGTTTAATAAGATGTAAAAGCAATAGGAATTTGTTCCACAAGCTTAAGTAATCTGTATTAAAGATGGTGGTATCTCTTCTTTTTTTTTTTAATATTTATAACTTTTTTCTCTTTGGTTTCATGAGGGTTTATACTATATGCAATATTGAGAGTTACTAAAATGAATTGTTTTCATGTATTTAGTCTTTAGGAGAAATTATTTAGGTACATTCCAGAGACTAGTAATTGACTGTTATTAGTATTAATAGGAATTACACAGCCAAATCTAAATACCACGCACTAAAAATTTACCCCTTAGGATCAAGCCTCAAAAATAATTTGAACATGTTGAAATGTAATTTCCAGTTCACAGACCTTTCATAGAGGCTAAACAGATATGGGAGTTTAGTTTTGAGATAACAGAAAGAAAACTTCCTAGTTTGTGCTGCTTGGAATTAGAAATATGTAATAATCATATTTTTTCAAAATGCAGGAATCCTTTTGGTATAATTCATAGGACTTAATTGATACACAGGACAAACAATTCTATGAGGAACTCTTAATAGTGGGCATTCTTTATGCATTTCTTCAAATGAAAGGTACCTCTGGCTTTATTTCTTTCTTTAAGAACTATTTCCTTGGCTTTCAAATTTCTATAACATAATATTTGAGTATCTTAAAAATACATTATTGCCTTGTAAGTAGGTTGTAAAAATTACCAGTCCACACAATTTTATCAGTTTGTCTCATGCTAGATTTTACTACTAATGCAAAATAAAGATATTGTCCTTCTTGCCTTTTCACCTGATAGATACAATTTGCTCTGTACCTTGGAAGAAACTGTAAGTCTGCTATAAACAACTACTGATACATAATTTAAATCATCAGTAAAGTCTAAGCAGAGCTTCCAAGGTGGCTTAGTGGGTAAAGAATCTGCCTGGCAATGCAGGAGATGCAGGAGACATGCGTTCGATCCCCAGGTTGGGAAGTCACTCTGGAGTAGGAAATGGCAACCAACTCCAGTATTCTTTGTCCGTGGAAAATTCCACGGACAAAGGAGCCTGGTGAGCTACAGCCCATGGGGTCCCAAAGGGTTGGACATGACTGAGCACACACACATGTGAGGAAGTCTAAGGAAAGGTAATCTAGATTTTGCTGATTTTGCCTATTGAGACAGGAAACAGGCAGCCCCTTTCACGTGTATATCCTCTGTGTTAGTGTGGTGCTTTCTGTTATTATACCACAAATGAACCTGCTCCAGTTCTTCCACTGCTCTATATTAGCATCTTCTATGTTTTGAAACTTGATTCAACAATCATTCTACACCAGAGGATGTATTATGACTTGTGAAATGCTCAGTACCTTTCCATAAAAAAAGATGAACTAATTTTACATAAGCAAGTTTAAAATGTCAGGAGAACAGAAATGGATCTATATGAAATCATTTTTGAAAAAGAATTTGATTTTTGTCCACAGTGCATGAAAAACAATGTAATAGCCAAGAAAATATTTCGATATTTTACAGTTCTTTTGGCAGGTCAGTCTTAGACTCTTAAAACTTGGTATCCTAAAATAATATCTATATGTTCAGTTAGAAGATAAAATATTCTCTGAAAGTTTGCTTTCAATAAAACCCAAAGTAGGTGAATGATAACAAAAAGGATTAATAAACTACAACATGTGCTGTTTTACTGATGTGATGGGGAGTTAGGTTTATTACTTTTTAATTGCCTTAATTTTTCAAAAATTCCTGAATAAGAGGTCCTGTTAACATTTCCACTGTGAAATATGCAATCATTGGAATCCTAGTCCCAAAATTTTAAACAGATCTACTGTGAACATATGTATGTCTTCTATTCAAAAATAAAAAATGGAGACTTCTGTGGTGGTCCAGTGATTAAAAATCTGCCTTACAATGCAGGGGTTGTGGGTTCAATCCCTGGTAGGGGAGCTAAGATCCCACATGCCTCATGGACAAACAACCAAAACATAAAACAGAAGCAATACATATTCAACAAAGCCTTACAAAATTTAAAAAAAAAAAAAAAAAAAACTAAAAGTGATTTTACTAAAGCATCCTGGTAACCATAAGCCAGGTCAAAATGTCTTGGAAACTGCACATCTCACGTGTCTCCTGATAAATTCAAAAGTAGTGCCTTTCACCAAGAGGTATGTAAGAAAGAACATCATTTATAAAGAGCTAACTTTAGGTGAAGCATTATTTCCTCTTTAATGTATCTGTCCTGGTTTGGGAAAATTGTTATACTTTCATATCAACATTAGGTTTTTGAGTGTGTGTGTGTGTTTTTTTTTTTTTTTTTTTCCTGAACTGCAAGTGAACCCATGAAGGTCTTTTTTTTTTTTTCTCTCTCTCTCTTCTATAAGCTCTGAAAAACAATTATTTTCATTTTGTAAAATAAACACCCAATGGTAATTGTGGTGATCTATATTTACAGAGTAATATTACCTAAAAAGATCACGATGCTCTGCCTCTTGTCAAGCGACTCTTATTTAAAGAATCTCCAAAGAACGTATCCCTGAAACTTCACACTGAATAAGTTTTAATATGTCAATATTTTAAAGGATAACATGATTTGTAAAGAGCCCAGGAGTGAAGTGGAAGCACTCCTATCAATGATACTTTTGAGAATGGAACATGCTGTCCAGGTTCCTTGAAATTGGAATCAGGAATGGGGAAAATTGCTCCATTTGTTTTTCATAAATTGGAGGAGGCAACCTTCTAAGCAAAGAATGAGACACCAAGACACAGTGCTAAAAACAGTCTGAGGGAGGAATAGAAAGGAAATTCCACTGGAAAATTCTAAATAATTACATTTTTTCAAAATGCAACAGGCCCATTTAGCTTGATCGAACCCCTTTACTCCTCTCTTCTTGAGATTTACTAGTATTCCCATATTTTCTTTTCATTTTTCAGTGTTCTTCAACATTTCTCTCTATAGCTGTGTTTACCTAGCGTGGACTAAGCGCAGACATCAGAGTGGCCTCTCCAGGCCTACTTGGTCTTCCTTGACCACACCTTGAACTTTGGTGCCTTGATATTTTTGCAAAAGGAGTGCCTGAAGTAAGAACTGTCTCTTTCCCTATATCACAATCCTCCCTTCTTCCAGGCCCCAATTCAAAGACTTCTTCGGTTGAGGACTTACCTTTTGTCTCCTGACACATTATTCACTGGGCATAAGCTTGCTAACTAATGGTTATTTTATCACTCGCGTGCCACTTATCAATGTCACTACGTTTAAATGTCAGATTTAGTGTAAGTTCCCAGAAGAATGAAGATGTCTTTCACTTTGGAGCATCTCATCTTCAGTGTGTATGGCACAGATCTTTTCATATAACAAGAAGGCAATTATTGTTTCTTGAGTGAAAAGTAGGCAAGAGATAATATGAACAGAAAATATGAAACTCTTAACCATGAGAAGCTACTCATATTTTAAAGCATATTCACACTTGGAAAAAAGCACTGTAAGACTAAAATCTGAACTAAGCAGTGATCTCAAAGATTTCACTAAAGTAGATGTTGAAAGTGGAATCAGATTAAGCTACTAAATTCGATAAGCAGTGCTCTAAATCTTTCAAAAAGGAAATCTTTGAAAGGCACACATAAATGAGGAAGAGGCAAACTATTATCTGAAAAGCTAACAATGTGTACATCTTGATTCAAAATGCAAGTTACACTCCATCTTTTGGGCAACTTAGAGGGCAGAAAGGAAGGAAAAAATTATGCATTTTAAAAAGAATTTCCTTTAATTCCAAACAATCCTTCACATGGAAAGCTTAAAACCTGTTAAAATGTCTTATCTGATAGTTTGATCACCTACTATGGTCATGTTCCATCTAGGGGCAGCAAAGCCAGAAGGTGCAGAAACTCTGAAGTCACACTGAGTGTCAGTAAGCTGGCTAAGAGAACAATGCATCCCTTAAAAATCCTTGACTCATTTTTTGACCATGAGGCTATATTTTTGACACCTCTCATATAAGGAAGATAGTAAGAAACATACTTTTTAAAGAGTTACTAGTAACCACCAAATTTAAAATTTTCTACAAACCAGCTGTCCACTCTCATTGTCACTGTATTACCCTAAATTCTTTTAAATTTACCATTAGATTATTGCTATAACAAGGCTCTCCAATGCCAGCCTCTTCCTTCACCAAAAGCCCCTCTTACCACTGTGATGTAAGTCTTCCTAAATCATGCAGTCTAACTATAGTACTGTTACTTGTCTCCTTTCTGTAGTTACTAAGGTGTTGTAAAATCTGATCACACCTAACTAACCAACATTTTTCTACCACTGAACAGTTGAATACGTAAAATACTTTTCTAATTGAATCAAAGTAAAATAATCTTGACTTTTCAGATATACCTTAAATGTCTGAAGGCTCACCACAATGCCAGGCACAAAACAGATGTCTAATGTACACATATATTAACTGATTAAATAATTGAAACATTTTTTCAAAAGTGCTTGTGAGGTACTGGGAAATTGATGCATATTCTATAAGCTACTTTGTAATGTCACCATCTAACCCTCTGTATGTAAATATTTATAGGTTCAACAGCTCTAGAAAAAGTCAACAGAGGTCCCTTTCCCCATCAAAACCACTATGCTCTAAAACATTCCCCTAACAAGATTCTGGTTTCATCGTCTTTCAGACAGGATTCTAAAGGCACTTCCATACTTAGAAGTGCTGAATTTATTTGAATACCAAAAGCCTAAATCAGAGTTTATTTGCCTTCTTACAAACACTTCAATAAGACAGATCCAACGGCTATCAATTTAAGAGCAACATCTGGATCTCTGATACCTGCCTAATAGATGCAGAGTGTTCTGCTCAAGGATTTTAAGACAATACACAAGAAAAAGAATACAAAGCTAGCAAACCTCATGTACTACAGAATAAAAAGCACTGCCCATTTTTCCACAATTGAGAGGAATTGTGATTCTCATAGAGGCTTCCATTGCAATTACTTGGAAGATGGAATCTCTCAGAGGAGAATTTGCATCTGTCTTGAGAGTTTGTCTGCAGGACAGGTATTTATAAATTTCCACTTCCCTGGTTTAATTTCAGCCTTAGGTGAGCAAACAGGCATTTGTTTCACAGTGCATCTCTTCTTGCCAACCCTTCAGATTATCTCCTTTGCAGTTTGGTGGTCAAACCCAATGAAAGCTACAGTTGGGTCACTCATGGGTCACTTCCTTAAAATTCTCCATCCTGCTCTACTTGCATCCAGCAAGGAGACAGCATTTTTGGTCACTTATTATCAGACCATTTCTTAGGTAAAGAGCAAGAGAAAATGCACAGTTGCTAATAAGCTCATTATTAGTGATGCAGACTGCTGGTCAGCTATTGCCAGTTAATGACCAAAAATCACCATGTAGACAACTGACATTTTGCCTGAACACACTTCTCTGGCCAGTGATAATTAACCTGGAGATACAGAACCAGTCATTTTCTTAATACAACAAGGCACCTCTTTCAAAGTTGGGGCTCTTCCTGTTTTAATAATCAAAACGAAAAGACCTTTGGTACTTAATATTTAAACAAAATGTTTAATATTTACACAGTAAAGTTCTTCTTCTGATATTAAACCCACATTAAAGCAGGGATGGAAATTGGTTTATAATCTCTGACACTAGGCCTGGAGCCTTGTAGTGTAGTAAACAATGTCACTCTTCAGATGGGCACCACCTGCAATGGGTTCAGAAATGTCAACTGTAATTAAACATTTTATTTCAAGGATAATTCATAGGTTATGTACATGAAGGTTATGTACTGCTTTCTGCCATGAGAAATTTCAAAGTACTAGGCTGTGTAAATAAGAAGCAGGTCTTCCTTTTTTTTTCTTTATTGCATGTTTTTTAAAAAGTGCATGCAAACTGACAGAGACCTAATTAATTTTATCCTTAAACACACCCATCATATTTTGCAAAGATTTTTAAAGTCAATTTCATGAAGTTGACTGGTAGTGATATGTCTCTACCTTACCATTTATTTCTTCTAACTTCAAGTAAAAATACTATAGAGGGAAAAAAGGACATGATTTGCCACAAGCTCACATAAAGTAATGGCAACATTAGAATTGGTTGAATTTCCTAAATTTTTCCTTTGGGGCTTTAGTTTTAACTTATGGTTTCAGTGAAAGCCTAAAGAATATTTATTATTTTAAATGGATGGCAAGTTATTCAAAGGTGCAGCATCTTTGAACAATGGCTAGCACCTCCAACAATGGCTCTCAATTGTAATGAGAATTTAAAATGAAATCACACAATTAAGAAACATGTGTTTGTGCATGTGTATGTCTATGTATGTACACACACATATACATGTACATAAGACGAATGTTATTTAACTTATATGCAGAGTACATCATGAGAAAGGCTGGGCTGGAAGAAGCACAAGCTGGAATCAAAATGGCCGGGAGAAATATCAATAACCTCAGATATGCAGATAACACCACCCTTATGGCAGAAAGTGAAGAGGAGCTAAAAAGCCGCTTGATGAAAGTGAAAGAGGACAGTGAAAAAGTTGGCTTAAAGCTCAACATTCAGAAAACGAAGATCATGGCATCTGGTCCCATCACTTCATGGGAAATAGATGGAAAAACAGAGGAAACAGTGTCAGACTTTATTTTGGGGGCTCCAAAATCACTGCAGATGGTGATTGCAGCCATGAAATTAAAAGACGCTTACTCCTTGGAGGGAAAGTTATGACCAACCTAGATAGCATATTAAAAAGCAGAAACATTACTTTGCCGACCAAGGTCCGTCTAGTCCAGGCTATGGTTTTTCCAGTGGTCATGTATGGATGTGAGAGTTGGACTGTGAAGAAAGCTGAATTCCAAAGAATTGATGCTTTTGAACTGTGGTGTTGGAAAAGACTCTTGAGAGTCCCTTGGACTACAAGGAGATCGAACCAGTCCATCTTAAAGGATATCCAACCAGTCCATCCTAAAGGAGATCAGTCCTGGGTGTTCACTGGAAGGACTGATGCTGAAGCTGAAACTCCAATACTTTGGCCACCTGATGCGAAGAGTTGATTCATTGGAAAAGACCCTGATGCTGGGAGGGATTGGGGGCAGGAGGAGAAGGGGACAACAGAGGATGAGATGGCTGGATGGCATCAGCGACTCGATGGACATGAGTTTGAGTGAACTCCAGGAGGTGGTGATGGACAGGGAGGCCTGGCACATGCTGTGATTCATGGGGTCACAGAGAGTCTGACACAACTGAGCAACTGAACTGAACTGAAGAGGAAGGAAGCAACTCTCCATTCTTTCTGTACTAGTAAAACTTCATTCATTTTTCCTTACCAGCAATTTCTAAAAAGCGAATATAATGATTCTGAGACTTCCAGTACACTTTCCTCTCCCTCCAGCTTAATAGTCTACATCTTTTCCTCAAAAACAAGGCTCAAGGGGAAAGACCTTAAGTGAAAATGCTTAAATATTTCATTAAAATAATAATAAAAAAATCTGGGTTGAAGTGGCATTTGTTATTATGCTTTTAACACAGTCCATAGATAGAGTGCCTCATGAACTATGGAATGAGGTTCGGGACACTGTACAGGAGACAGGGATCAAGACCATCCCCATGGAAAAGAAATGCAAAAAAGCAAAATGGCTGTCTGGGGAGGCCTTACAAATAGCTGTGAAAAGAAGAGAGGCAAAAAGCTAAGGAGAAAAGGAAAGATATAAGCATCTGAATGCAGAGTTCCAAAGAATAGCAAGAAGATGTCATGTATGGATGTGAGAGTTGGACTGTGAAGAAGGCTGAGCGCCGAAGAATTGATGCTTTTGAACTGTGGTGTTGGAGAAGACTCTTGAGAGTCCCTTGGACTGCAAGGAGATCCAACCAGTCCATTCTGAAGGAGATCAGCCCTGGGATTTCTTTGGAAGGAATGATGCTGAAGCTGAAACTCCAGTACTTTGGCCACCTCATGCGAAGAGTTGACTCATTGGAAAAGATTCTGATGCTGGGAGGGATTGGGGGCAGGAGGAGAAGGGGACTACCGAGGATAAGATGGCTGGATGGCATCACTGACTCGATTGACGTGAGTCTGAGTGAACTCCGAGAGATGGTAATGAACAGGGAGGCCTGGCGTGCTGCAATTCATGGGGTCGCAAAGAGTCGGACACGACTGAGCGACTGAACTGAACTGAACTGAACACAGTCCATTCTCTTTAAAAAGTACTCTTTTCTCTAATTATTTAAGGCAAGAAGAAAAAGAATAATCTGTTTATGTCTCACTTGCTCTCTCTCCCTGTTCCTTCTGAACTACTTCACAGACAAATATTTTATGACCTATGTCATCTACCAAAAAAAAGTCCTTACATACCTAAATGGGCTTCCCTGGTGGCTCAGATGATAAAGAATCTGCTGCCTTAGGTTTAATCCCTGGGTCGGGAAGATCCCCTGGGGAAGGGAAAGGCAAC
This sequence comes from Cephalophus harveyi, assembly GCA_006410635.1. NCBI lineage: Eukaryota > Metazoa > Chordata > Mammalia > Artiodactyla > Bovidae > Cephalophus > Cephalophus harveyi. The sequence goes on from SJYT01003770.1 coordinate 95,465, forward strand.
TCACGCCAGTATTCTTGCCTGGAAAATACCATGGACAGAGGAACCTGGAAGACTACAATCCAAAGGGTTGCAAAAAGTCTCTCATAACTGAGCAAATAACATGCATACATCTCCCTAAACAAGCTTGACCAAAAAGAGAAGAGGCATTTGCTAAAAAGAAGCAGAGCCCACTTCCACCAGGTGGGACTCTGCAGAGACGCTCAGTACTGACCCAGTGGAGACATGCCCCTGTGGCACCATTTCTGAAATAAAATGCTAGTCTTTGTCTCTGTGAAAAATTCGCTTATAATAACAAAAAGATTTAGACATAAACTCTTCAAAATCACTATTATAAGATGAGTGTTATAAGATATTATTATTAAAAGAGCTTTAATTGTCCTTCCTTTAATTAATGGTCTTTTCTTTTGAAAATATGATAACTGTAAAAGCTATGTGTAAATATGGGAAAAGGAAATCATACATTAAGAGATAAAGTCTATGAATTATATGATTATTAATTTTAAATTACATTATAATTTAAAAACTGCTATTTAAGAGAAATACTTGAAGGAAATATGACAAGAGTATGTTAAAATGATGGGGTTATGAGTAAGAATTTTTTCCATTTCCCAACTTTCTGTAATGTGATTGTATGACTTTAATTACTAAACAGCTATGTCAAATAAGGATATAATCACCTTGGGGAATTAAAAAATCTGCAATGCACTTGCTCATTGAACCACAGTAAGAAGAGGTGAAGAAGAAATTGGGTGACAGCTTGAACCAGACACACTCTGTCTCCACATCTCTCTTGCAACATAGAATAATCCAAGAGTGTTGGCAAAATACAATGAAGAAAGAAGGCAGAACATAGTCTCAGAATGTTAGTTGGTTTGAACCTGGAGCTTCTGTTTAACTAACTTTAGATATGAAGTTCTAAAGATTTCCTTTCTCTTCCTATAAAAATGGTGCTGTACTGGCTGCAAGAGAGAAGACAAAAGCTTTCCTAATCCAGCTATACCCAGTCCTAGTTAGAAAAGTAGTAAGGACTGTGGTTTTGGTTACCTCCTGGTGGGCTGCAGTCCATGGGGTCGCTAAGAGTCAAATACAACTGAGCGACTTCACTTTCACTTTTCATTTTCCTGCATCAGAGAAAGAAATGGCAACCCACTCCAGTGTTCTTGCCTGGAGAATCCCAGGGACAGGGGAGCCTGGTGGGCTGTCGTCTATGGGGTCGTACACAGTCAGACACAACTGAAGCGACTTAGCAGTGGCAGTATAGCTATCACAAAAAAGGATTACAGCACAAACAACACATTTCAACTGCATAAATCTCCACTGAATCAGATCGGCCTTAGATGCTAAATTTACAGTGCATTTTCAAACTCAGAAAGTAGAAAGGATATGTCCAAAGCCATAATGCTAGCAAATGATAGAACCGATAATATGGCACAAATGATCACCTGACTGTTCCATGAACTTCTTCATTCAAGCCACATATGTAAACATATGCATTCTTTGTCTCAGTTCATTAACATGTGGTGAATATTTGTCATGTGACTTATGTGAGTACCATGTTATTTATCATGAGTTTAATCTCATTTTACCTCTCAACCTAACACAATTCCTCACTGCCTCTTCCAACCACACTTTCTTCTCTGTAAAAATTCCATGATTAGAACAGATCTGCTACAATGACAATGCCAAAAGCCTTCCATGCAGTAAACCCCATTAGCCACCCTTGCAGTCTTCCAGGTACAGGGTTTGAGCTTGACACTTCTTACATAAAAAATGAGGTGAAGCTCATGGCAGCCATGGAACAGTAATTAGAAAGAATATTCTTCCCCTAGAGACTTCTTTGCCTACTGAGATGGAAAGGCTTAGGAAGAAGAATCCTAAAGCACCATACCTGATCAAATAAGAATTCATTTAGAACAAATATAACATTAAAAGCTAATTTTTTTTCACCACAAAATTAATTGATTAACTTTTCACTCTACAAATATATTACTAAAACTTTCTCACTGCACAAACTCGCCAAACAAAATGAATGGTTTTGTTTTGAAAATTAATTTAGATATTAAAAAATTATATTTTCCACCAAGATCTCAGTTACTCAGATTAAATATTAACCAAAAGCTGTCTTCTGCTTAAATAGAATTTAGCCTTTGAAGTGTTTTTATTAATCTCTTCTGATGTAGGTGCTTGAAATTCTATGAAAGTGCTGCTGCTACCCGTTCTGTGCATCACTTACTGTAATTTATTTTCAGAACATAATTCTATTTATAAATGAAAATCCTATTAAAAGAAGACAAGAAAAATTAGTCCGAGACTTTGCATTGGTAGAGTAGAAGCAAAATGAGCGGCCTAACCTGAAGTGACATTTACAAATTACCTGTTAATTTAAACCAGGTTGAGGGATGACAGAATTTAGTCAGACTGACAGGAAGTACCGAAGGAATGACAGTTGGGTCTGGAGTGGTCATAAAGCTCTCACTGCTGGCACATTTATCTGTGCTCCTCTTCTATCCCACCACCTCCCCTGAAGCTTCTTGCCTAGTAAATAATATATTGGTAAAAATATTTACATTTTTGTCAGATTAGTGAGTAAAGGTTTTACATAGCTGGAAGCTCTCCTCTTTTGTTGAAGGGGAGGAAATCATTTATTTAAAAAGGCTTCAGGCTTTAGTCATGGGAGTGACCCCACCACACACACACATACCATCTTATTATTTAGGTCCAAATATCAGTAGTTTTCCTTATGAGAGTTTTTGAATAAGCATGAGAGCCCAGGAAGACTACAGACAGCTGAATACCATTCATGGGCATATAGATACATCCCTCTCACTGTCCGCCTCCGTGTTTCTGAGAATAAGCTATCAGAAAGAGCTGGTGCTCCTTTGACTCCTTCTACTCATTTTTTTGAATTGCAACATCCAAAAATATTTTGTAAATAAAAGTATAAAATACTCTGAAAAAGAAGCCAAAGAAGGGAAAGCTGCAATAGACTTGGATTTTTTTTTTTACTGTTTAGTTGCTCAGTCATGTCCAGCTTCTTTGCAACCCCATAGACTGTAGCCCACCAAGCTTCTCAGTCTACAGGATTTTCCAGGCAAGAAAAGTGGAGTGGGTTGCCATTTCCTTCTCCGGATGGACTTTGTTTAGTTCAATTTAAGTTACTACCCTCCATACTAAGTACTTATAAATATTATACATTTTTAAGTAGATTTTAACTTTAGTTCAATCACTCAGTCATGTCCGACTCTTTGCGACCCCATGAATCACAGCACGCCAGGCCTCCCTGTCCATCACCAACTCCTGGAGTTCACTCAAACCCATGTCCATCGAGTCAGTGATGCCATTGAGCCATCTCATCCTCTGTCGTCCCCTTCTCCTCCTGCCCCAATCCCTCCCAGCATCAGAGTCTTTTCAAAACCAACTCCCTGAGTCCACCCAAACCCATGTACACTGAGTTGGTGATGCCATCCAACCATCTCATCCTAGTTGTCCCCGTCTCCTCCTGCCCTCAGTCTTTCCAAGGGTCAGGGTCTTTTCAAATGAGTCAGCTCTTCGCAACAGGTGGCCAAAGTATTGGAGTTTCAGCTTAAAAATCAGTCCTACCAATGAACACCCAGGACTGATCTCCTTTAGGATGGACTAGTTGGATCTCCTTGCAGTCCAAGGGACTCTCAAGAGTCTTCTCCAACACCACAGTTCAAAAGCATCAATTCTTCAGCGCTCAGTCTTCTTCACAGTCCAACTCTCACATCCATACATGACCACTGGAAAAACCATAGCCTGGACTAGACGACCCTTTGTTGGCAAAGTAATGTCTCTGCTTTTTAATATGCTATCTGGGTTGGTCATAACTTTCCTTCCAAGGAGTAAGCATCTTTTAATTTCATGGATGCAATCACCATCTGCAGTGATTTTGGAACCCCTCCAAAATAAAGTCTGACACTGTTTCCTCTGTTTTTCCATCTATTTCCCATGAAGTAATGGGACCAGATGCCATGATCTTCGTTTTCTGAATGCTGAGCTTTAAGCTAACTTTTTCACTCTCCTCTTTCATTTTCATCAAGGGGCTTTTTAGTTCCTCTTCACTTTCTGCCATAAGGGTGGTGTCATCTGCATATCTGAGGTTATTGATATTTCTCCTGGTAATCTTGATTCCAGCTTGTGCTTCTTCCAGCCCAGCGTTTCTCATGATGTACTCTGCATAGAAGTTAAATAAGCAGGGTGACAATATACAGCCTTGATGGACTCCTTTTCCTACTTGGAACCAGTCTGTTGTTTCATGTCCAGTTCTAACTGTTGCTTCCCGATCTTCATATAGGTTTCTCAAGAGGCAGGTCAAGTGGTCTGAAATTCCCATCTCTTTCAAATTTTCCACAGTTTATTGTGATCCACACAGTCAAAGGCTTTGGCATAGTCAATAAAGCAGAAATAGATGCTTTTCTGGAACTCTCTTGCTTTTTGGATAATCCAGCGGATGTTGGCAATTTGATCTCTGGTTCCTTTACCTTTTCTAAAACCAGCTTCAACAACTGGATGTTCATGGTTCTTGTATTGCTGAAGCCTGGTTTGGAGAATTTTGAGCATTACTTTACTAGCGTGTGAGATGAGTGCAATTGTGCGGTAGTTTGAGCATTCTTTGGCATTGCCTTTCTTTGGGAATGGAATGAAAGCTAGTATTTAATAATTAAACTTTTTATAAAACATCTATTTCACATTCAACTCATAAAGAGGTACATTTTTCTGTTTGGTGGGCATATCCACAGTAGCACTAATTATAGCTACATATATGCGTAGAGTGGGAATATGTAAAGGCACATACCCCCACACACAATGCACACAAAGTATGCAGCACAAATATATTATTTACAGTCATCTGTTTTCTCATGAACAAGACCTTTTTGTACCTTAAAATATAAAACTGGTGTTTATTTTTAAGTAGGGGGACACCTTTACAGTCATCAATTAATGACAAATACATTTTGATAACATAAATATACATTAAATAAAATAAGTGATAAAACAAAAATAGATCATCTTTGCATCCTTAAATTAATGACAATAAAACATATTGTTGTTTTATTTGCCTACATACTAGCTAAGGCTCCTGCTCTTTTTTGTCACTTTTAGATGGATGTCAAGAAATTTATGTATTCTTTTTTTCTTGTTTACCCATTTTGGAATTCTATGGACTGTGCAGGGATAATTCTGTATCAGAAAAGTAATTGCTATGGATTATTCACACCCTGATTCTCAGAATCTTTACCCAACTCTCAGCAAATATTCTGGGCTTGTAAGTTATTGGGTGTAGGCTTTCTTCTCTAAACAAATATCTATTTATGATAGTGGTGCCTACCAGAGACTCTGAACCATGACTGTTGTTTCAAGAACAATGTTACCAAAGTCAGAAAGAACTCTATCTTCAAATCTTGATCCATTGTGTCTGATGCTGTACCATTTGTTAGCTAGCAATAAGGAATAATTCAATCTCCTAATGCTAGCATAATCAGAATAATCGCAGTAGTTTTAGCTTTTCCCAGTAAGAAACTAGTTCTTTTTTTTTTAAGGTTTTTAAAGTTTTATTATTGGAATATTATTGCTTTACAATCTTTAGTATTAGTTTCTGGTGTACAACAAAGTGAATTAACTACGTTGTTTAGTCACTAAGTCATGTCCCACTGTTTGCAAAACCATAGACTGTAGCCTGCCAAGTTCCAATATCCATGGGATTTCCCAGGCAAGAATGGGTTGCCATTTCCTTCTTCAGGGGATCTTCCCAACCCAAGGAAGGAACCCGTGTCTCCTGCATTGGCAGGACATTATTTACCCCTCCCTCTTGCGTCTCCCTTCCCCACCCCATCCGACCTCTGTGGCTTATCACCGAGCACCAAAGAAACTAGTTTTAAAGAGACTAAATGTTAAATTTGGGTGAAAAGGTTTGAAATCTGTGATTCTGACAAAGAGAGTCTGTTGGAAAAACAAACCCAGTTTCATGCAGTTCCTCAACCTAACTGGGTGAGAGCCAGTCCCATACAAATTCCATCATTTGTTCTCTCCATACAAATTTCATAATTGCAATTATCAGGTCTTTTAAAATTAACACCAATTTAAAACAAAGTTCAGAAAGGATAATAAAGAGAAATTATTCAACTCTTCCTGATTCCTCCAAACCCCAAATGCCATGGGAGTTTTCCTCCCCCTTCCATCTTCTATAAAAGTGAAAGTCAAGAGACTCCCTTGTCCTCTTTGTCACACAGAGAAACACTTGCTATGCTAAGTGCTACTTTTGAGTCTTTCTTTAGTTTGAGTTTAGAGATAAATTATGTTATCTGTGTCTTAGGCTCCTCAGTCACATTGCTGTCAAGAAACATATGCCTGTTTGGGCCTGGTTATTTCTACAAGATTTATGAAATGTTACTCTGCTCCAAGATTGATATCCATGTCCTTATTCAGTATATCAAGGGCGTGTGATAATAGTAGCGATCAATGTTGTTTTAACACTGCACAAAGGCCAGAGTGTCAAGGCCATCACTTCATTAGACAACAGGACTATCGATTATTAACTACAGACTGGCTAAAATCGAAGTACCTGTACAATCTCCCCATGCCAAAAAATTATTGGTAGGCAAACAGATTACATAATCTGTCAACCACTGAAACTTTCTCAAAGCTAAACAGAGGGTATGAGGAGCATTCCAAAGGGTATTTCATGAGCAACTTTTTCTTTATGGTCCCTAACCTTCTGCTCTCCTATCTCCTAAAGCTGAAATAATTTAAGATTTGCAGCTGCTTGAATCCTGAACTTATGGTATAAATGTCCATTAAAAAATGAGGAAAAGAGGTATGAGAAACTGCTAAGGTTTTTTTCAGTAGATATGGAAGGGAAAGAAAAGAAGCAAGAGGTTACAGCTGTGAAGGGAAGCAATTAAGGACTATTTATCCCCTACATTTCTCTAATCTTCTGATTTCTCCCTTTTAAAACATAGTAAATGTTTTCTAAGTATCACAAGGCTAAAGGAAACCTCACAGTTTTCCTTCCCCATCCAGAGATGCATTATCATTTAAATACCTGACCATTTTTCACAAGCAAATTTATCAGATGCCCATTCTCTTGGCCCTAAGCTACCAGCTATGAAATTTGTACACTCTTATTGCAGGTGTTAAAGAGGCTTCTCTGACCTGGAGTTATACATTTGGACACTAAAACAATTTCCCCATTGTGTCTTTAATTGGGCCATGCTTCCTAAACAGCACAATTTCCCCCTTGACCAGTCCTTTCTGTGCACACACTTAGAAAACAGGGAGTGGGTCAAAAGGAGGGCATTGGGAGAGAAAAAAAAAACCTGTTTGAAATAGTGATTTGAACACCTCTAATGGAGCTCTAAGAACTCATCCTAAGTAAAGCAAATGGCATGAGGCATGTGGAAAACTGATTAGCGAGGACCAAAGCAGACGTTTATTGCCCAGAGGTAGAAAGTCCACTAATCTTCCTGTTAAACCTCTGTTTTCATTTCCTTCTCAACTAACCTCACTCTGGACCAAATTCATCACCTGTCTTAAGCCTCCAATTGCTACTGAAATCGACATCAAGGGAATAGTGAATGGGAATCTCATGGGGCGTTATTTCCCCCTTTCCTCCCCGAATTCCCAAAGATCATTTTGAAATGCTGAAATGTCAGGGCCTTGACCCTTTACAGCTTTCACTGCATTTCTGCTTTTCAGAAGTAGCCTTAGGAACCCCACATCATGGTTTGAGACCATTAGCGGTAGTCTTGAAGAAAGGTGATAAGACTGACTTCAGTGAGTTGTTGACGAGGCAGAGCAGAAATCTCTAACTAATTACAGCATGAGGATACAAGGGAAGCCTTCGGTGTCATGAGATTAAGTCCCAGCCCAAGCAATTTTTCTTTGGTGGTGCTAGACTGGTATGGTGGAGCCCTTTTGACAAGTGAGAGACCCTAAAACTGAAAATCTTAAAATAGACCATCAGGGAGTTCCCTGGCTGTCCAGTGGTTAAGACTTCACCTTCCAATGCAGGGGGTTTAGTTTCCATCCCTGGCTGGGGAGGCTAAGATTCCCACAGGCCCTGCAGTCAAAAAACAAAACATAAAACAGAAGCTATATTGTAATAAATGCAAGAAAGACTTTTAAAATAGTCCACATCAGAAAAAAAAAAAAAATCTTTAGAAAAAGGATCATCAAAGCTGGAACAATTTGAGTAACAAAATAAGCAGCCATATTAGATTATAATTCTAAATATAAAATAAATATATATGAGCCCATATTGGTATAAATAAATGAAGGAATAAATAAATGAGAAGAGAAACACCTTTTCAAAGAAGAAATTTTAATAATTTACACAGATCCTCTCCCTTCCAGAAGGTGGCTTTTAGTGCCCTCTTCCCCATCCCCCACCTTCCCTGCCCTTAACCTGGACTGCATTTAGTAACTTTCTTCCAAAGAACAGAGTGTGCAGGGGAGGAGTGGGGAGTAGGTTTACAATGGAAAAATTTGCCAAATATTGCTTAGACCAGATGATCAAGATTAGTGTCACCAGTGATAAGTTATGTTGATAACACAGAATGTGACAAGAAGAGCATTTCACTTTTGTGGTGCCGTGCCTGCCAAGTCACTTTAGTCATGTCCGACTCTGTGACCCTATAGACTGTAGCCCACCAGGCTCCTCTGTCCATGGGATTCTCCAAACAAGAATACTGGAGTGGGTTGCTGCGCCCTCCTCCAGGGGATCTTCCCAACCTAGTGATCGAACCTGCATCTCTTATATCTCCTGCTTTGGTAGGCGGGTTCTTTTCCACTAGTGTTACCTGTGAAGCCCCACCTTTGTAGTCTTCTACCCTAAAATGTCTTCCAGTCTACTTCCCTCCAGTCTACTCAGAACGAAAACATCAGACAATACCAAATTAAGGAAGTACAAAATACCTGACCACTAATCTCCAAAACTGTCAAGGTCATGCAAACAAAGAAAGACTAAGAGACTGTCACAGACTAGAGGAGACTAACATGTGACATTTAAATATAATAGTGTCCTGAATTTGATCCTGGAACAGAAAAAGGACATTCTTAGAAAAACTAGCAAAATATAAAGTCTGAATTTAATTGATGGTAATATGCCAGTGTTGGTTTCTTAACTTTGATAAATGAACTCTCGTGTATAGAATGTGGACATTAGGGGAAGCTGGGTGAGAGGTATACAGGAACTCTCTGCATTTTCTTTGCAACTTTTCTGTAAGTCTAAAATTATTCCAAAGTAAGAGTTTATTTAAAAAATCCAAAAATGTTCTTTAATGATCCACTAGAATTTTTCCCACTATGTAAAGAAAAGAAGTAGAATAGAAAATAAATACAATGTTAAGAAAACCATGAAAGGGTGATAATCCATTTATACAAAAAATATATATATATATATACATATACTCACATGTACATATGTAGATGTGTATATATATATATATGCTGCTGCTAAGTTACTTCAGTCGTGTCCAACTCTGTGCGACCCCAAAGACGGCAGCCCACCAGGCTTCCCCGTCCCTGTGATTCTCCAGGCAAGAACACTGGAGTGGGTTGCCATTTCCTTCTCCAATGCATGAAAGTAAAAAGTGAAAGTGAAGTCGTTCAGTCATGTCTGAATCTTTATGACCCCATGGACTGCAGCCTACCAGGCTCCTCATCCATGGATTTTCCAGGCAAGAGTACTGGAGAGGGTTGCCATTGCCTTCTCAGATATATAAACACAGACACACATATTCAGTTCAGTTCAGTTCAGTTCAGTCGCTCAGTCGTGTCTGACTCTTTGCGACCCCATGAAGCCCAGCATGCCAGGCCTCCTTGTCCATCACCAATGGCTGGAGTCTACCCAAACCCATGTCCATTGAGTCAGTGATGCCATCCAACCATCTCCTCCTCTGTCATCCCCTTCTCCTCCTGCCCTCAATCTTTCCCAGCATCAAGGTCTTTTCCAATGAGTCAACTCTTCACATGAGTTGGCCAAAGTTTTGGAGTTTCAGCTTCAACATCAGTCCTTCTAATGAACACCCAGGACTGATCTCCTTTAGGATGGACTGGTTGGATCTCCTTGCAGTCCAAAGGACTCTCAAGGGTCTTCTCCAACACCAGAGTTCAAAGGCATCAATTCTTCATCGCTCAGCTTTCTTTATAGTCCAACTCTCACATCCATACATGACCACTGGAAAAACTATAGCCTTGACTAGATGGACCTTTGTTGGCAAAGTAATGTCTCTGCTTTTTAATATGCTCTCTAGGTTGGTCATAACTTTCCTTCCAAGGAGTAAGTGTCTTTTAATTTCATTGCTACAATCACGATCTGCAGTGAATTTGGAGCCCAGAAAAATAAAGTCAGCCACTGTTTCCACTGTTTCCCCATCTATTTCCCATGAAGTGATGGGACTGGATGCCATGATCTGAGTTTTCTGAATGTTGAGTTTTAAGCCAAATTTTATACTCTCTTCTTTCACTTTCACCAAGAGGCCTTTAGTTCTTCCTCACTTTCTGCCATAAGGGTGGTGTCACGTGAATATCTGAGTTTATTGATATTTCTCCTGGCAATCTTGATTCCAGTTTGTGCTTCCTTCAGCCCAGCGTTTCTCACGATGTACTCTGTATATAAGTTAAATAGGCAAGATGAAAGTATACAGCCTTGACATATTCCTTTTCTTATTTGGAACCAGTCTATTGTTCCATGTCCAGTTCTAACTGTTGCTTCCTGACCTGCATATAGGTTTCTCAAGAGACAAATCAGGTGGGCTGGTATTCCCATCTCTTTCAGAATTTTCCACAGTTTATTTGATCCACACAGTCAAAGGCTTTGGCATAGTCAATAAAGCAGAAATAGATGTTTCTCTGGAACTCTCTTGCTTTTTCCATGATCCAGCAGATGTTGGCTATTTGATCTCTGGTTCCTTTGCCTTTTCTAAAACCAGCTTGAACATCTGGATGTTTGTGGTTCACGTATAGCTAAAGCGTGGCTTGCAGAATTTTGAGCATTACATTACTAGTGTGTGAGATGAGGGCAATTGTGCAGTAGTTTGAGTGTTATTTGGCATTGCGTTTCTTGGGATTGGAATAAAAACTGACCTTTTCCAGTCCTGTGGCCACTGCTGAGTTTTCCAAATTTGCTGGCATATTGAGTGCAGCACTTTCACAGCATCGTCTTTCAGGATTTGAAATAGCTCAACTGGAATTCCATCACCTCCACTAGCTTTGTTCGTAGTGATGCTTCCTAAGACCCACTTGACTTTGCATTCCAGGATGTCTGGCTCTAAGTGAATGATCACACCATCGTGATTATCTGGGTCATGAAGATCTTTTTTGTACATTTCTTCTGTGTATTCTTGCCACCTCTTCTTAATATCTTCTGCTTCTGTTAGGTCCATACCATTTCTGTCCTTTATCGAGCCCATCTTTGCGTGAAATATTCCCTTGGTGTCTCTAATTTTCTTGAAGAGATCTCTAGTCTTTCCCATTCTATTGTTTTCCTCTATTTTTTTGCATTGATCACTGAGGAAGGCTTTCTTATCTCTCCTTGCTATTCTTTGGAACTCTGCATTCAAATGGTTATATCTTTTTCTCCTTTGTTTTTCACTTCCTTTCTTTTCACAGCTATTTGTGAGGCCTCCTCAGACAGCCATTTTGGTTTTTTGCATTTCTTTTTATTGGGGATCGTCTTGATTCCTGTCTCCTGACAATGTCCCAAACCTCTGTCCATAGTTCATCAGTCACTCTATTAGATCTAGTCCCTTAAATCTATTTCTCACTTCCATTGTATAGTCATAAGGGATTTGATTTAGGTCATACCTTAATGGTCTAGTGATTTTCCCCACTTTCTTCAATTTAAGTCTGAATTTGGCAATAAGGAGTTCATGATCTGAGCCACAGTCAGCTCCCAGTCTTGTTTTTGCTGACTGTATAGAGCTTCTCCATTTTTGGCTGCAAAGAATATAATCAATCTGATTGCAGTGTCAGCTATCTGGTGATGTCCATGTATAGAGTCTTCTCTTGTGTTGTTGGAAGAGGGCGTTTGCTATGACTAGTATGTTCTCTTGGCAGACCTCTATTAGCCTTTTCCCTGCTTCATTCTGTACTCCAAGGCCAAATTTGCCTGTTACTCCAGGTGTTTCTTGACTTCCTACTGTTGCATTCCAGCCCCCTATAATGAAAAAGACATCTTTTGGGGGTGTTTGTTCTAGAAGGGCTTGTAGGTCTTCATAGAATGGTTCAACTTCAGCTTATTCAGCATTACTGGTTGGGGCATAGACTTGGATTACCATGATATTGAATGGTTTGCCTTGGAAATGAACAGAGATAATTCTGTCTTTTTTGAGATTGCATCCAAGTACTGCATGTTGGACTCTTTTCTTGACTATGATGGCTACTCCATTTCTTCTAAGGGATTCTTGCCCACAGTAGTAGATATAATAGTCATCTGAGTTATCAGCTCAGTTGCTCAGTCATGTTGGACTCTTTGCGACCCCATGAACTGCAGCACACTAGGCCTCCCTGTCCATCACCAGCTCCTGGAGTCTACCCAAACCCATGTCTATTGAGTCGGTGATGCCATTCAGCCATCTCATCCTCTGTCATTCCCTTCTCCTCCTTCCCCCAATCCTTCCCAGCATTAGGGTCTTTTCCAATGAGTCAACTCTTCACATGAGTTGGCCAAAGTATTGGAGTTTCAGCTTCAACATCAGTCCTTTCAATGAACACCCAGGACTGATCTCCTTTAGGATGGACTGGTTGGATCTCTTTGCAGTCCAAGGGACTCTCAAGAGTCTTCTCCAACACCAGAGTTCAAAGGCATCAATTCTTCATCGCTCAGCTTTCTTTATAGTCCAAATCTCACATCCATACACGACTAGTGGAAAAACCATAGCCTTGACTAGACGGACCTTTGATGGCAAAGTAATGTCTCTGCTTTTTAATATGCTCTCTAGGTTGGTCATAACTTTCCTTCTAAGGAGTAAGCAACTTTTAATTTCATGGTTGCAATTACCATATGCAGTGATTCTGAGTTATAGATAGTTGATAAATACGTAGAGATATAGATCAAAGCAGATCATGCCAATCTATCATACACTCATTTATTATAGTATTCATTCATTCACTATTACTCAGTCACTGCTATTTTGAAACTACTACATGTGAGGCACTTTGCTATGGACTTAGAATTCAACCATGACAAGATGAATATGGATTTCTTCAGTTCAGTTCAGTTCAGTCGCTCAGTCGTGTTCGACTCTTTGCGACCCCATGAATCGCAGCACGCCAGGCCTCCCTGTTCATCACCATCTCTCGGAGTTCACTCAGACTCACATCCATCGAGTCAGTGATGCCATCCAGCCATCTCATTCTCGGTCGTCCCCTTTTCCTCCTGCCCCCAATCCCTCCCAGCATCAGAGTCTTTTCCAATGAGTCAACTCTTCGCATGAGGTGGCCAAAGTACTGGAGTTTCAGCTTTAGCATCATTCCTTCCAAAGAAATCCCAGGGTCGATCTCCTTTAGAATGGACTGGTTGGATCTCCTTGCAGTCCAAGGGACTCTCAAGAGTCTTCTCCAACACCACAGTTCAAAAGCATCAATTCTTCGGCGATCAGCCTTCTTCACAGTCCAACTCTCACATCCATACATGACCACAGGAAAAACCATAGCCTTGACTAAACGGACCTTAGTCGGCAAAGTAATGTCTCTGCTTTTGAAAATGCTATCTAGGTTGGACATAACTTTTCTTCCAAGGAGTAAGCGTCTTCTAATTTCATGGCTGCAGTCACCATCAGCAGTGATTTTGGAGCCCAAAAAAATAAAGTCTGGCACTGTTTCCACTGTTTCCCCATCTATTTCCCATGAAGTGATGGGACCAGATGCCATGATCTTCGTTTTCTGAATGTTGAGCTTTAAGCCAACTTTTTCGCTCTCCTCTTTCACTTTCATCAAGAGGCTTTTTAGCTCCTCTTGAGCTCTTATTTAAGTTCATTCTTTTGCATTCCAGAACATTAAAATCTTCAAGATTTCATGTATTCCTCAAAAGCATTGTTTTTTTTGTTTTATTTAGTAAAATTCCTGGATTTCTAATCTGGATATATCACTTATTGAGTCTGTGTTCTGAGCAAGATTCTTAACATCTACCTATATTTCTGTTTTCTAGTCTATCAAATATGAATTATATAATTACTATCTCCCAAAGCTGTCTTAGGGTTTCCCAGATGCACAGTGGTAAAGAATCTGCCTGCCAATGCAAGAGACACAGTTTCTATCCCTGGGTTGGGAAGATCCCCTGGAGTAGGAAATGGCAGCTCATTCCTGTATTCCTGCCTGGGAAATCCCACGGACAGAGGAGCCTGGTGGGCTACAATCCATGGGGTCACAAAGAGTCAGATACGACTGAGCACACACATACCTACACACAAAAAGCTGTTTTAAGGATAAAGTAAATCCTCACACATATTATAAATTGCTATGCAAATGCTACCTATAACACAATAAACAGTTACTGTGCTATGTAGTAGTATCCATTAGGAATAGGAACCATGGTAGGAGGGGGAAATCAGAGGGAAGGATGAAGTTCTGACTTTGGACATGGGCCAGTACCAAAAAAAGCCTCTCTACTATATAATTTTGCTTGGGGTCAGCTCTGGAACTAAATATGTAAATATCCAGAAGAAAAGAACAAAACAATCTTGCAAAGTAAGGAAAAGTTACACATTGTTATCCCCATAGATAGATGAGATACCTGAGGCCAAAAGGTATTGAATAACTTGCTCAAAATTCCACACTGAGCCGGAGACTCATGAAAATTTAGAATTAAGTCCCCTTCATGTTGAGTGTTAGCACAAAGATTCTGTCATTTAGCTCACCTTTTGTGTTTATGCTTACTTCATCAGGACTCAGAATCTATAACTGCAACTTGGATTTATCAGTGCCTGTGACTGGGAGGTTTATGTATGATTGTTTCACCAGATAACATGCCAAAGCCCTCATATTGCTATTCTTCTATGCATTTGCAATTAGCTAGAAAGTTCCTCACTGATTGCACATGCTCTGTTTTATTTTCTCAAATACCATATCACTATCCATGAGAAGCTTCTACTGCAAGTTGTATGCCAGTCCTTTCTTCTCTTCCCTTTCCTGTATTGTATGACACAATTAAATTATGATGTATACTGGTATTTTAATGTTATATTTATAACTGTACATATGCCCAAAGGCTTTAGCAGGAGTTACATTTTTATATCTTGAAAGAAATACATATTCAAAACATCAGTTTTTGAAAAGCAAGAAAATTCCTTTAGTAGTTTTCTTCTTTTTGCAAGACAAGACTAAAGTCAAAGTTTTCCCTAGGCTACTTTATGAAGCATTAGATCAATTTGAAAAGTTTTTTGCCTTTAATGAAAAATATTCCAGTGGTTCTCCTAGCTATTCTTTTATACACAGGGCACAGAGGTGACAGTCTATTTCAAGTCAACATTTCAAGTCCATGGTCATTTAGTGAGTTCTAAGTTCCTGAGGTACCGAAAAAAAAAAAAAGATGAGTTTTATTCCTCAGAAAGTTTACTATCCGGTGAAGACAGAAAACAAAACAAACAGAAAGTGATATAATAATTTTGTGTTAGGCATACATATAAGTTGCTGCTGAGGTTTATTTTAGCTGAGGTTGCTGGGGAGAAAATGATGAGGAAGAAAAAAGGTGAAGAAGAAGATATTTTCAAGCTGGATCTTGGAAAATACATGTGGGTTTAATAGGAGAACAAGAAGAAGTACTTATCTAAGCAGAGACAGTAGTAGTAGCACAGACCCAGAAAAATTTAAGATATTAAGAAGGGCATAAATTTAAGGAAACTGACACCAATGATCTCAGCTGTCTCCAGCATCTAAGTGGTGCTGAGGGATGGTGAAAGAATACCCAGAAACCTCTGGCAAACCTCATCTTTGCCATTACCCAATGCTTTACAGAAGCAAAGATGGTTTCTGATTCTCTTTTGCTTTCCATTTCCTGTGCAAAATGTCTTTCACTGTTGGAACTACAGCAGATTTCTACTGGCAGAGACTCTAAGAAACTTAGTTCTTATGCTTCAAAGCCCTTGCAGCATTGATAGTGCATAGAAGACTGGAAATGGTATTAAGCTGCCAACAGACAGTCTGGTTCATTGTGTAAGGAAAGTCAATATCTAGGGTAAATATTATTTAAATGTAACCCATTGTAACACTTTCAGTTCTCAAATGTACTGGAAAAACAAACCAACAACAACAACAACAAAAAAAAGGACTAGTTTCCAAGAACTCTTGAACTCTGCTCTGTTTTATTATTGGTTAGTTGCTAAGTCATGGCTGACCTTTTTGTGACTCCACGGACTGTAGCCCACCAGGCTCCTCTGTCCATGGGATTTTCCAGGCAGGAATACTGGACCGGGTTGCCATTTCCTTCTCCAGGCGATCTTTCCCCTACCCAGAGATGGAACCAGCCTCTCCTGCATTGCAGGTGGATTCTTTATCAGCTGAGTCACCAGAATTCTGCTTTACCCTTTTCTAATTCCCCAAAACTTTTGCCAATTCAGGTGAATCGAAAATCAATACACCAATCCCCATCCACTCATTGGGCCTTCTGAATCCAGTTCCAACTAACTCAGTGTCCAATATTACTCATAATGATTCATGAGACTTCTGAAGGTTTGAAAGACATGGGAAATGTTTAGTTTTGACATATTGAAATGGGATCAGGCTTAAGGATAAAATCTTATATGAGAATGATTGTGGATTCCAACAGGATTTTTTTTGCAATATTCTTAAACTTATAGGAAATTTCCAACAAATATTGCAACTCTGACCACTTACACAAACACACGTACACAGATACTGGGTTCTTATATCCTTCTCTTGCTTCCGCTTGCTCTTAAGGTAAAGTTCAGATTTGTAAATAATGTCTACTGGGCACTGCAAATTATGGCCCTTGACTACCTCTCCAGGTTCATTTCACATCCCTCTGCTCCCCACAAGGATCTCAGAGTCCACTTTGTCATTGTTCAGTCTTTTCTTACAGATGTCTTTCTTCATCTCCCAGGGACATCTTTGTCCATGCCTCCTCCCCTGCCTTCTCCCATTTATCTCTTCAGTGTCAGTTTACATGGGATGTTCCCTGTGCATCTCCCTTGCTCATCAGTCTAAAGCTCCCAACATAGTCTAGGCCTATTTCCCCACCATAGTGCTTTTTCTATATAGAATTTCTATATAGAATTTATGCTTTTTCTATATATAGAATTTACCTAGTATAATCACATAATTTTGTGCATAATTTATTGCTAATTATTTGTTGACTTTCTATCTCTTTCAGTGGCTTTTATACAGGCTATGAATTCTGTTCATCTTGTTTATAATTGCATCTTCAGAATCTACCACAGAATGTATTATAGTAGGCATT
Organism: Cephalophus harveyi; assembly: GCA_006410635.1. Taxonomy (NCBI): domain Eukaryota; kingdom Metazoa; phylum Chordata; class Mammalia; order Artiodactyla; family Bovidae; genus Cephalophus; species Cephalophus harveyi. The sequence goes on from SJYT01003770.1 coordinate 112,902, forward strand.
CAATAACTATTTGTTAGAACAAAAGACATAAAGAGGAACAAGGAAGAAAGGAAAGAAGGAAAGAAAAGGAAGAAAGACTATCACTTTCCCCCCATTACCATTCTGCACAATATCTACTGTTTCATTAAAAAAAGGTGGTGGAGGGGAGGGGTGCATTATTTCCCTGCATTTTCCCTTGATCTACAAAAACACTAGAAATTAGTGAGTTCTTTTATTTCAATTTGTTTAACATATACATGTAAAACAGCAACCCTTCATTCCTTTTCTTAGAGCAATTGAAATCTCAGTCTTTGGGGGAAAATTCTTGAAATGTGGACCACTGCCTTGGGAATGAATTTTCTGTGTGAGAAAGAATGACAAGTTTCAACAAAAGAGAAACAAGAAGCCACATCCATAGACTCTGGATCAGACTCTGCCAGTGGACAGACTCTGGGGGGTCTGACATCTGGTCCAGGAATAAGGTTTTTTGAGCAGCCGCAACACCCTCTTTGCTTGCAACTTCTGATCTGTGGCAGCTGCATCTTCAGAGTGGCAGTAAACCCCAAATGGGTGAAATTAGCAGAAAAACACAGTTATTTGCATGTTATAATCTAAAATAGGCCACGGGATGGTGAGAAGGAAAGAACGATTTGATCCAAAATTACTGTAGACTGTAGCCAGAAGTTGAACTGCTTCATTTCAAATGTGTTATCAATAGGTGATTGTCAGACAGCTTGCACTTTTATATATAAACTAAATCAGAGATACAAATGCAAAACCCAGCATCCAGGGACATCATTTGGATTTTTAAATGCTCCCTAGGGAACCCAGAGCCCTTAAAGCAATGAATGGATTACAATGAAGCAAAATACACTATTTTCATTTCTGACAGATATAATCTTATTCGAAAATGGCCTGTTACTTAAAAGAAAATGATATCCATTTTTAGGAACCCAACATTGAAATTTCAAGAGTTAAGAAACCCCTCAGCTTGAATAAACTCATAAACATATGAAATTTAATTTTGTATTATTCCTTGAAACTTCACACTTAACAAGCAGCAAAATTGGCATTGACTTTCTGTTATTCCGTCAACTTAAAAGGAAAGAACACAATTAGGGATGTGGCAATTTTTCCACTTCTTTTTCTGTCCCTCAGCAGCTAAATGGCACTATTGTGGAGCAGTAACTTAAACAGCAAGCAGAGATGTTGATGATCTATGCATTGAGCAAATCTCACAAGATCAGGTTCAACAGATACATTTAGGAATCTGCTATTGGGAGAACCAACACACACACACACACACAGCATCTAGCAAAGAAACAACTACTAAAAATTTGCCTGGATAGAAGTAAATCATAGAGGTGAAAATGATGGTATCTGAAGCTAGACTGCTTATGCATTCCGGCTCTACTACTTCACAACAATGCAGTTCCAAGTCATTTATACCCCTGTGCCCTAATTTTCTCACTAATAAAGTAAGATTAATACTTTTATCTTGCCCAGTGATTGTTGTGAGCCTTCAGTGAGCTAATGAACGTGAAGTGGTTATGATAGTCACCTGAAGCATGGTAACACAGAGATTTGTTGTTGCTATTTAGTTGCTAGGTCATCTTCAACTCTTTGCAACTACATGGATTGTAGCCCACCAGGCTTTCCCAGGCAAGAATAATGGAGTAGGTTGTAATTTCCTTCTCCAGGGAAACTTCCTGACCTAGGGATTGAATCTATGTCTCCTGCAATGGCAGGTGGATTTTTGTTTACCACTGTGCCACGAGGGAAGCCTATAATGTATAGATAAAAGGTCTTATTAAGATGAAGACACTTTCCAATGAAAGTATTCTAATTCTTGGACTTATCTTCCAAAACAATCATATTTATGAGTACCTTTCAGGACCTTCATTCATTGCTACGTGCTCTGTCCTTTTGTAATTATGTCCTGTTCAGTTCAGTTCAGTTCAGTCACTCAGTCATGTCCGACTCTTTGCGACCCCATGGATTGCAGCACGCCAGCCTTCCCTGTCCATCACCAACTCCCAGACCTTACTCAAACTCATGTCCATTGAGTTGGTGATGACATCCAACCATCTCATCCTCTGTCATCCCCTTCTCCTCCCACCTTCAATCTTTCCCAGCATCAGGGTCTTTTCCAGTGAGTCAGTTCTTTGAAGCAGGTGGCCAAAGTATTGGGGTTTCAGATTTAACATCAGTCCCTCCAGTGAATATTCAGGACTGATTTCCTTTAGGATGGACTGGTTGGATCTCCTTGCAGTCCAAGGGACTCTCAAGAGTCTTCTCCAACACCACAGTTCAAGAGCATCAATTTTTTGGCACTCAGCTTTCTTAATAGTCCAACTCTCCCATCCATACATGACTACTGGAAAAACTGTAGCTTTGACTAGATGGAACTTGTTGGCAAAGAAATGTCTTTGCTTTTTAACATGCTATCTAGGTTGGTCATAACTTCTCTTCCAAGGAGAAAGTGTCTTTTAATTTCATGGCTACAGTCACCATCTACAGCGATTTTGGAGCCCAGAAAAATAAAGTCAGCCACTGTTTCCACTGTTTCCCCATCTATTTGCCATGAAGTGATGGGTCCATATGCCATGATCTTAGTTTTCTGAATGTTGGGTTTTAAGCCAACTTTTTCACTCTCCTCTTTCACTTTCATTAAGAAGCTCTTTAGTTCTTCTTTGTTTTCTGCCATAAGGGTGGTGTCATCTTCATATCTGAAGTTATCAATATTTCTCCTGGCAAATTTGATTCCAGTTTGTGCTTCATCCAGTCTGGCATTTCTCATGATGTACTCTGTATATAAGTTAAAAGTAGGGTGACAATATACAGCCTTGAGGTATTCCTTTCCCAATTTGGAACCAGTCTGTTGTTCCATATCCAGTTCTAACTATTGCTTCTTGACCTGCATATAGATTTCTCAGGAGGCAGGTCAGGTGTTCTGGTACCCTCATCTCTTGAAGAATTTTCCACAGTTTATTGTGACCACACAGTCAAAGTTTTGGGCATTGTCAATAAAGCAGAAGTAGGTATTTTTCTGTGACTCTCTTGCTTTTTCAATGATGCAACAGATATTGGCAATTTGATCTCTGGTTCCTTTGCCTTTTCTAAATCCAGCTTGAACATCTGGAAGTTCGTGGTTCCCATTCTATTGAAGCTTGGCTTGGAGAATTTTGAGCATTACTTTGTTAGCATGTGAGATGAGTGCAATTGTGCAGTAATTTGAAGATTCTTTGGCATTGTCTTTCTTTGAGATTGGAAGGAAAACTGACCTTTACCAGTGCTTTGGCCATTGCTGAGTTTTCCCAATTTGCTGGCATATTGAGTGCAGCACTTTCACAGCATCATCGTGTAGGATTTGAAATAGCTCAACTGGAATTCCATCATCTCCATGAACTTTGTTTGTAGTGATGGTTCCTAAGGCCCACTTGACTTTGCATTCCAGGATGTCTGGCTCTAGGTGAATGATCACACCATCATGATATTTTGGTCATGAAGAGCTTTTTGTATAGTTCTTCTGTGTATTCTTGCCACCTCTTCTTAATATCTTCTGCTTCTGTTAGTTCCATACCATTTCTGTCCTTTATTGAGCCCATCTTTACATGAAATGTTCCTTTGGTATCTTTGATTTTCTTGAAGAGACCTCTAGTCTTTCCCATTCTATTGTCTTCCTCTATTTCTTTGCATTGATCACTGAGGAAGGCTTTCTTATCTCTCCTTGCTATTCTTTGCACCTCTGCATTCAAATGGGTATATCTTTTCTTTTCTCCTTTGCTTTTTGCTTCTCTTCTTTTCACAGCTATGTAAGGCCTCCTCAGACAACCATTTGCCTTTTCGCATTTCTTTTTCTTGGGGGTGGTCTTGATCACTGTCTCCCGTACAATGTCATGAACCTCCATCCACAGTTCATCAGGCACTCTATCTATCAGATGTATTCCCTTGACTCTATTTCTCCCTTCCACTGTATAATCATAAGGGATTTGATTTAAGTCATACCTGAAAGGTGTAGTGGTTTTCCCTACTTTCTTCAATTTAAGTCTGAATTTGGTAATAAGGAGTTCATGATCTGAGCCACAGTCAGCTCCCGGTCTTGTTTTTTCTTACTGTATAGAGCTTCTCCATCTTTGGCTGCAAAGAATACAATCAATCTGATTTTGGTAGTGACCATCTGGTGATGTCCATGTGTAGAGTCTTCTCTTGTGTTGTTGGAAGAGGGTGTTTGCTATGACCAGTGCATTTTCTTGGTGGAACTCTGTTAGCCTTTGCCCTGCTTCATTTTGTACTCCAAGGCCAAATCTGTCTGCTCCTCTAGGTAGCTCTTGACTTCCTACTTTTGCATTCCAGTCCCCTAAATTGAAAGAACATCTTTTTTTGGATGTTATTTCTAGAACATCTTGTAGGTCTTCATAGAACAATTCAACTTCAGCTTCTTCAGCATTACTGTGTAGGACATAGTCTTGGATTACCATGATATTGAATGGTTTGCAGAGATCATTCTGTTGTTTTTGAGACTGCACCCAAGTACTGCATTTCAGACTCTTCTGTGGACTATGAGGGCTACTCCATTTCTTTGAAGGGATTCTTGCACACAGTAGTAGATATAATGGTCATCTCTGTTAAATTCACCCATTTAGTTCAGTCCATTTTAGTTCATTGATTCCTAAAATGTTGATGTTCATTCTTGCCATCTCTTGTTTGACCACTACCAGTTTGCCTAGATTCATGGACATAACATTACATGTTCCTATGCAATAATGTTCTTTACAGCATCAGGCTTTACTTCCATCACCAGTCACATCCACAACTTGGTGTTGTTTTGCTTTGGTTCCATCCCTTCATTCTTTATGGAGTTATTTCTCCACCAATCCCCCGTAGCATTTTGGGCACCTATGGACCTGGGGAGTTCATCTTTCAGTGTCCTATCTTTTTGCCTTTTCATTATGTTCATGGGATTCTCAAGGCAAGAATACTGAAATGAATCATGCCCTGAATGATAATAATTCTCTTTTTATGATACTAAGTGACGTATGATCTAAGGCAGTTGCTGTAAAGGGCGGGGGTGGGGGGGGTAAATACTTTAGGCTTTGCAACTAGTGAACTCTGTTGTTGCAGTGTAAAAACTGCTCTCAGTTCAGTTCAGTTCAGTCGCTCAGTCATGTCGCTCTTTGCGACCCCATGAAGCCCAGCACACCAGACCTACCTGTCCATCACCATCTCTTGGAGTTCACTCAGATCCACATCCATTGAGTCAGTGATGCCATCCAGCCATCTCATCTTCTGTCGTCCCCTTCTCCTCCTGCCCCCAATCCCTCCCAGCATGAGTCTTTTCCAATGAGTCAACTCTTTGCATGAGATGGCCAAAGTACTGGAGTTTCAGCTTTAGCATCATTCCTTCAAAAGAACTCCCAGGGCTAATCTCCTTCAGAATGGACTGGTTGGATCTCCTTGCAGTCCAAGGGACTCTCAAGAGTCTTCTCCAACACCACAGTTCAAAAGCATCAATTCTTTGGCGCTCAGCCTTCTTCACAGTCCAAATCTCACATCCATACATGACCACAGGAAAAACCATAGCCTTGACTAGATGGACTCTAGACAATACTTAACAAACGAGCCTGATGTGTTTCCAACAAAACTTTGTTTACAAAAACTGGAGGTGGGCTAAACTTGGCTCCCAGACTGTAGTTTACCTACTCCTGATCTAATGGATCCTACTACTAAGAAAACTTTGCAGAAGTAGTTTCCTAAATGAAAGGATTTAGAAAAGTAGTCAAATTTCTTTAGATATTTAATCCAAGGTTTCACAAAGCTTTCTGTCGAAAGAAGTCTTTCTTGATATTACATTTAAACTCTCCTGAGGCATTTAAGAGCCTCAGTTTCCTATCAAAATGCAAAGGAAACTTCAGACTGATACCAGTTTCAGTTCAGTACAGTTCAGTCGCTCAGTCATGTCTGACTCTTTGTGACCCCATGAATCACAGCACGCCAGGCCTCCCTGTTCATCACTGTCTCTCAGAGTTCACTTAGACTCATGTCCATCGAGTCCATGATGCCATCCAGCCATCTCATCCTTGGTCATCCCCTTCTCCTCCTGCCCCCAATCCCTCCCAGCATCAGAGTCTTTTCCAATGAGTCAACTCTTCGCATGAGGTGGCCAAAGGACTGGAGTTTCAGCTTTAGCATCATTCCTTCCAAAGAAATCCCAGGGTTGATCTCCTTCAGAATGGACTGGTTGGATCTCCTTGCAGTCCAAGGGACTCTCAAGAGTCTTCTCCAACACCACAGTTCAAAAGTATCAATATTGCAAGGTGACACATTTGAGCAATATAAGATATTTTAATACTTTCCACATTTCATCTGGACAGTTAGTGTAAATCTTTTTTTCCTATACGATCCATCTTATGCCAATATTTAGATCAGTGAAAGACTTACTCTCTTTCCATACTGAAGGAAAAGCATCAAATTTCAATATAGACAAATCAATACCAGAAGAAAAGAAACATTCAAACATTGATCAATATAAGTACTTGAAAAATTCAGTCTTGAATTAGAACTGAAGCAAATCATCACTTTACAAAATATTAAAAAGTAAGCAAAAAGGACACTAGCAAATAGAAGATGACATACAAATAATAAAAGGTAAAGCTTTTTCTCCAATTAATTAAACAATAATCTCAAGGCATTACTTAAAAAGCAAGTATCAGAATGGCATAAAATATTTGCAGATGAAGCAACCAACAAGTGATTAATCTCCAAAATATATGAACAGCTCATGAAACTCAATATTGAAGAAACAAATAATCGAAAGGACACATACAGATGACCTAAAAGCGCATGACAGGATGCTCAAAGTTGGAAAAATGCAAATCAGCTACAATGAGTTATCACCTCACACCAGTCAGAATGACCATCATCAAAAAATCTATAAAAAGTAAATACCAGAGAGGGTGCGGAGAAAAGGGAACTCGCCTACACTGTTGGTGGGCATTTAAGTTAGTACAGCTGCTATGGAGAACAGAAGGGAGTTTCCTTTTAAAAATAAAAATAGGACTACCATACGACCCTGAAATCCTACTCCTTGACATATACCTGGAGAAAACCATAATTGATACTCATTTCAATGTTCATCCAATATTCACTGTGGCACTATTTACAACATTCAGGACATAGAAAGTGAAGTCGGTCAGTTGTGTCCAACTCTTTGCGACCCCATGGACACCAGGTTCCTCCATCCATGGGATTTTCTAGGCAAGAGTACTGAAGTGGGTTGCCATGTCCTTCTCCAGGGAACTTCCCGACCCAGGGATCGAACCCAGGTCTCCCACATTGTAGACAGATGCTTTACCGTCTGAGCCACCAGTGAAGTCAAGACATAGAAGAAACCTAAATTTTTATCAACAGAAAAATGGATAAAGAAACTGTGGTATATAGTACAGTGGAATATTATTGTTATTTAGAGACTAGATAGTGTCCCAGTCGTTAGATACCCCATGGACTGAAGCCCGCTAGACTCCTCTGTCCACAGGATTTCCCAGGCAAGAATACTGGAGTGGGCTGACATTTCCTTCTCAAAGGGATCTTCCCAACCCAGGGATTGAACCCACACCTCCTGCATTGACAGATGAATTCTTTACCATTGAACCACCAGGGAAATCCCTAATGGAATATTACTCAGCCATA
>SJYT01003770.1:120899-187211 GCA_006410635.1 Cephalophus harveyi
TGGTGTCATCTGCATATCTGAGGTTATTGATATTTCTCCCGGCAATCTTGATTCCAGCTTGTGTTTCTTCCAGTCCAGCGTTTCTCATGATGTACTCTGCATATAAGTTAAATAAGCAGGGTGACAATATATAGCCTTGATGTACTCCTTTTCCTATTTGGAACCAGTCTGTTGTTCCATGTCCAGTTCTAACTGTTGCTTCCTGACCTGCATATAGATTTCTCAGTTGGTAAAGAATCTAGTTCTTATAATTTTTATTTATTTTTCTTGCTTTGCTCCAATGACAAGAATCATTGTAGGGAAACATCCCTTTCCAAATTTCAAAGGAAAGCTTTCTACATTTCACCACTAAGCATAATTTTTGTTACAAATTTTTCATAGATACTGTTTATCAAAATAAGGAAGTTTGCTAAGAGTTCTCACCAATAAATGTTACCTTTTAGCAAACATTTTTTTCTTCATTTATGAAGTAGATGGTGTGATTTCCTTTCCTTTTTCTGTTAATGTGGTGAATTCTATTGGCTGATTTCTGTTATCCAAATAACTCTGCATTTATGGATTAATTCTTCTGTAGTAAAGGTATATTATCTTTTTGGAAAAAAAGTGAAAGTGTTAGTCACTCAGTCATGTCTGACTCTTTGAGACCCCACGGACTATAGCCCACCAGGCTCCTCTGTCCATGGAATTCTCCAGGCAAGAATACTGGAGTGGGTTGCCATTCCCTTCTCCAGGGGATTATACCAACCCAGGGATCGAAACTGGGTCTCCTGCCTTGCAGATTCTTTACCGTCTGAGGCACCAGGGAAGCCCGTATCATCCTGTTACTTCCCCTCTATGTGTTATTGCTAGGCTCAGTTTGCTAATATTTGATTAGGGTGCTTTGCATCTGTGGTCTTGAGAAGAATAGGCCTGTAAATTTTTTTTTTTTTTTACCATGTTCTTGTTGTGTTCTGTTATCTAGGTAATGTCAGCTTTACCAGAGGAATATAGAAATGATCCATCTTTTTCCACTATCTGGAAGAGTTTTGTAATATTGCTATTATTTCTTCTCTAAATTGTTGGTGGAATTCTTGGATGAAGTCAACTAGGCCTGGAGTTTGGGGGTGGGGGTGGAGTAAGGGGGTATGGGAAACTTTTAAAAGATTCAACAGCTATGGAAATATTCAGACTTTCTATGTCTTCTTGAATCCTTTTGACATTTTTTTTTCCTAGTAATTCATCCATTTCATTTAAAATTTTTACTTTATTGGCATAAAATTGTTCATAATATCCTTTTACTATCTTTGTAATAGCTAAAGGATCTACAGTGAGCCTTTTTTTCATTCCTGATATTGATAATTTGCATCTTCCTCATTTTGACTTGGTCAACCCTGACATGGATTTATTTTTATTAATCTTTTCAGAGAAATAGGTTTTGGTTTTCTTGAACCTCTCTATTAATATCTTTACTTTTATTTCATTGATTTCTCTTCTTATCCTTATTATTTCATTTCCCTACTCTCTTTGGTTGAAATTTGCTGTTCTTTTTCCACCTTCTTGATATGAGTGCTCAGCTCATTAATTTTCAGGCTTTCTCCTTTACTTATATATGTATTTGAGGTACTACATTTCTTGGTTCTGCTTTAGCTGTGTCTCACAAGTTTTGGTACATAGCATTTTCATTACCATTCGGTTCAAAATATTGTCTTATTTTCACTGTAATGTCTTATTCGGTCATTTAGAAATGTTTCTTAATCCAAACATATGAGGATTTTAAGTTATCTTTTTATTATTGAGTTCAAGCTTATAAACTGTGGCCAGAGAACATGCTCTATTTCTTGAAATGTGTTGACACTTACCTTAAGGCCCAGTCTAGTTAATTTTTGTAACTGTTTCATTGGACTGGATAAAGAACCTATCTTCTATAGTTATGAGGTTTATTGTTTTTATATGCATACTAGGTCATGTTTGTTAATTGTGTTCTACAAATATTGTATATCTTTACTGATATTTTTGTCTTGCTTGTACTAGCAGTTACTAAGAGAAGCATGTTAAAATCTCCCACTATGATCAAGGATTGGGCTTTCCCTTTGTAATAATAATTTGCTTTATTTGGAGGCCTTCATATTAGAAGCATACACATTGCCCCACGTCCAAGGTAAGAGAAACCCAAGTAAGATGGTAGGTGCTAAGAGAGGGCATCTGAAGGCAGACAGATTGAAACCACAATCACAGACAACTAGCCAATCTGATCACACAGACCACAGCCTTGTCTAACTCAGTGAAACAGAGTCATGCCATGTGGGGCCACCCAAGATGGACGGGCCATGGTGCAGAGGTCTGACAGAATGTGGTCCACTGGAGAAGGGAATGGCAAACCATTTCAGTATTCTTACCTCGAGAACCCCATGAACAGTATGAAAAGGCAAAATGATAGGATACTGAAAGATGAACTCCCCAGGTCAGTAGGTGCCCAACATGCTACTGGAGATCAGTGGAGAAATAACTCCAGAAAAAAATGAAGGGATAGAGCCAAAGCAAAAACAATACAAGGTTCACGTATTGCTGAAGCCTGGCTTGGAGGATTTTGAGCATTACTTTACTAGCATGTGAGATGAGTGTAATTGTGCAGTAGTTTGAGCATTCTTTGGCATTGCCTTTCTTTGGAATTGTAATGAAAACTGACCTTTTCCAGTCCTGTGGCCACTGCTGAGTTTTCTAAATTTGCTGCCAGATTGAGTGCAGCACTTTCACAGCATCATCTTTCAGGATTTGAAACAGCTCAACTGGAATGCCATCACCTCCACCAGCTTTGTTCGTAGTGATGCTTCCTAAGGCCCACTTGACTTCACATTCCAGAATGGGATTAAGGTCCTGGAAATTTATCTTCTCTGAAATAGATTTTATATTAACCCCCCGCAGGGAAGGCCCCAGGCCAGGACACGCCCGGAGCCCAGGCTGAGGCAGAAGGTGTGGGTCTCCTGGAAGCAGATGCTGGACGCGCTGGATCCAGATTCAGCCGGATGCACACACACAGCCTGCCAGGCGGGTCCTGGCTCCGGCAAGCATCACGTCGGCCCCTTGGCAGTCTGAGTCCTGCCCCCTGCTGAGAAGGTCACCCAGAGCCCGGGGCCTGCTCGGCCACATTGAGGATGCCCACCCGCCTCGGAGGAAATGGCGTGTCTGGCACAGCGCGGCCAAGGCGAGGCTGGACCCCCAGGCACAAGGGGTCGATGGTCAGGAGGCCCTGGAGGGGAGCGCAGCCAAGGCGGGGACAGGGCCTCCACGGCCGAGACACGTGCCTGAAGGCTGATGGCGTCACTGGGGCACCGCCTGCAATTCGTCTCTGTGCCGGGTGGTTTCTCCGAGGGGCAGCCTGCTCCCCACGCCTCCTCCGGCCTGCCCTCTGCGGGAGCTCAGTGCAAGGCCGCCCCACCCTGCGGGCCCTGCCAGCGCCTTGCAGCCGGGGAGGGCGGGCATGGCCCCACCGCTGCCCGAAGTCCAGGAGGGTCTTCAGTTCAGTTCAGTTCAGTCGCTCAGTCGTGTAATGCGACCATTATGGACTTAGGGAGGAATGGGCTTTTTGGTGCAATAGTTGTGCTTTTTGTTTTTAGGAAGTTTTACAATCTACTCATGAAAATGCAATAGCCTGGAGGCAAGAGACGCAATTGATCAGAAGAGCCGCTGACATTGCCAAGCAACATTCCTAAAGACTAACAGGAACGGCCACTCCTGACTACACGTCTGACCGGTCGGTGGTGCAGAGTACGCAGAGACCTGGGGTGCGCGCCCTGTGTTTCAGAGCTGGGGTCCACAGGGTAAAGAACGCATACAGCTGCTCCAGCACTGTCAGGAGCTCTAAACCGGAGGTGGCACTGGGGTCTAAGCATCAATCGGGCGGATAAATGAATCCTCACACACAGCTTAAGCCTGAGGCTCCTTCAACCTCAGGTCCAGGGTGCTAGAAGATTGGCAGCCCGGAGTCCTGAAGGCATTGCCTGTTTTACGGGAGTATCGCTGAAAAGCAGGGTGCCGTAGTGGTGTGGCAGCCGAAGGTCTCATGATGCGCCGTAAGAAATAGCACACCATCCAGCAAGAACCCTGACTCTCTGGGGTACACTGTGCCCTAGGCCTGGCCTGAGGCCCCGGGAAAATCGTGGAGACATGAATCCTGAAGCTTCAGGACATCTGACTGACCCTAGACACAGACTGAGATGGGAAAGAACCCTGAAGATAAGAGACCAGGACGTGTGTCCCCTTAAGACCTCGTCCTGGCTTGAGGTCTTCTGCCTGAGAGGCACTGCCAAATCAAGGAGTCCTGGGTGGAGGAAAACACTTAGACACTGAAGCTGGTTGAGGTGTGGGGCCAGGGCAGGCTCCTCACTCTCCTGGGCCTGAGAGCAATAGTATGACAACACCGAATCATCACCTTTACAATGTGAAGGACTAAAGCGACAGTTAAAACTAAAAAGGAAATAAATAAATATGCAGCAATAGCATGTTATTTAAAATATTAGATAAATAATACAGTCACCTAAATGGAATTCAAAATAGTTGCCTCTTGGGAGTAAGAATTGGAAAAAGAAAATACGGGTAGAGAATGTTCCTTTTTCAAAAGTTTAGTTTAGATTTGTGTTTTCGTTTCGCCTACATTTGATAAGAGACATCAATTCAAAAGTTTCAAGTTTCACTGAAATGCAATTTTAATAATTGGTGGCTTATCTTAATTATATGGAGAAGGAAATGGCAATCCACTCCAGTATTCTTGCCTGGAGAATCCCATGGATGGAGAAGCCTAGTAGGTTACAGTCCATGGGGTCGCAAAGAGTCGGACACGACTGAGCAACTTCACCTTCACCTTATCTTAATTATAAGTGGAGAAGTGCATTTTGGCTTTCTTTTATCTTATTTTTGAAGGGACAAAAATAAAATGATTCTCAGACAGCATGTGAATCTGTATTTTGAAAAGGAAGAACAGTATTGTAAAGTAAAATTTAAAAAAAAGAAAAAAAAAAAGTTACTGAAAGTTCATACCAAAGATTAAACGATCCTTATTTCAGAAACAATTGAACTATATTCAGGTTGCATCATATCCAAATGGAAGATAACTTTAGCAACTGCAAAATAATAAATAATAGTCAATAATCAAGGGATGTATCAGAGGTAAGAAAACAGGAGAGACAAAGTCCACATTTGTAATATGCTGTACAGAAGTGTATGCTTACTTTAGGAGTAATACAGACTCTAACTGAGTTGGAACTTTTTAATGTAATCTGAAAGAGTTAGGGGAAATCTCGGGATAAAGTAAAAGGTATAAAAAGGATAAGATGATCATACTTTAAAAGGTATTTTGTTATTCAGAAAGGTCATTTTATTTGTGAACCATTCATGCAATTGGTCTTCTCAGTTTTTTTCTTAATTTTTATGCTCCATAAAATCTCAGCCATTTTTGATACTACTGTTTATTCCAGTCTCTTAAAGCTCATCTGGATTTGGTAAGAATATATTATTTTGTACTTTTCTCACTTTTCTACCAACTTTAATCTTGTTTTCATTACTAGACTCTAAATGGCCTGTTTTTATTTTGTTTTCTTCTTATACATTTCTTGCTTCGGTGAGCTCATCCTTTTTCTTTTTCAATGGTCATCACTTCCAGGCAGATGACTCTCATATGTACATTTAAAGCCTGACTAAAATCCCTGTACACAGAGAAGTGTTCAGTAATATTGCAGAATAAATAAAAATTTTAATGAATACAAATATGCTAAATCTATGAGTATTAGGGTTAATTCAAAAATAGCATTTGATTCCGTAGGTAGAATTGATTTTGAGTGAATAATTATCTTCCTATCCCAAAAGCTTGTATTTAAAATGAACATATTATTATCTGTAATTTTACATTTGTCAACATTAATTCCTTGATTTTGAGGGGGTGACTATTATAAAAATTAATTTGACTCATAATTAATTATTACTGGAAAATGAGTAATTAAAAGAATATAGATAATTCCCACCGAGTGGTTATCAGACTGACTTTTTCATTTCCACTGCTTAAATTATCTGATGCATACAAAAAGCTGAAAGATAAGCATTTCTAATTTCATTTTTTTAATATGTGAAAACCAAATACTTAAAGAAGAATTACTTGTAAAAAGTGTAAACTTTTTAAGTGACAAAGACAAGGATGAAGGGCACTCTTAATTTTCATTTTTAGCTTTACCATACTGCTTCCTCTGAGCTAAAATGATCAAGTTTCGAAAAGGATATTGCATGAATAATGTACTAATTATCATTTTAAACTGTGAAATTTAATTACCTAATGTAATTAAAGGCATATATTAATTTGGCCAATTCTTATTCTTGTAATTAATGGCAAATTAGATATTTAATATATAATTATATGAAAATTATTAACCTCATTCTTCAATGTCTTTTCTTTTAGGAAAATCTCTGAATATTGATTAACCAAACGTATCAGTAAAATCTGCAACAGAAAATAAAAATACAATAACATTCCTTTTATAAAAAACCTTTTATAATAAATATAAAATTTATGTTTAGAGATCTTGAAGCTGCTAAAAAGGAATGCATTCATCAAGATAGATTAGTATATATAATATACAATTGTAACTTCACAGTTGCTTCACTAATGTTACAAGGCAGATTACAAAGAATCTCAGCCTCTTGCAGTCAAGGACAATATACATCTTTGGGTGCCATCAGCTTTTACACAGCCTCTATGTTTAACTATAAAATAGAAGAGAAAACAGCAGAATCCCATGGACATAGGAGCCTGGCAGGGTGCAGTCCATAGGGTTTGCAAAGAGTCAGACACAAATGAAGCGACTTGGCATTCATGCACACAGCAGTCCAGGAATCAGAGGGGAAAATGGAGTTCGTCAAGCACCAGCAGTCTCTGCATGTCTACTCCGGAGCAACCGCATATACACCTCATTTTATTCTCCATCTATAGAGTGGATCCACCCTCCACAAGGGGGAAAACCTAAAATACCACCATCTAGTATCTGGAATTAGGCATGGTCCAGAGTCTCTAAGAGAGTGTGCACTGCTTTCTACAACTAAGTCAGAATGTGATTCTTCTTGGTCTGATCAACCTGTTATCTAAAGTGCCCCTCATTTATTCTCACTAACATACTGTATTACGATAGGATAGGACAACTAATAAACAACTTAGAGAGAAGGCATTGGGAAGGTCTTCAGTAGCTCGGTAGAGGTGCCAGGATCTTGAGGGGTTAGCCCTGGGTCCCTGCACTGGCAGTGGGGGTTATTCTCTGCATAGCTCTTTTTTTAATCTTTAAAAGGATTTTTTTTTTCCATTTTTTTCATAAACCCTAGCGCTGACATTTGGAAAAGGAGTGAGTCTTCTTTGACAACATCTGAAATGGTTCTTGGATGATGTAGATTTTTTTTAAGTCAGAATTTTAGCAGCTGGACTCATAGTTCCTTTGAGAATATAATTCCTCCCTGTTGCATAACTTAACAGGCTTCTGATCTATTCTCAATGAATTCTTGGTGCCGATAACCATACATAAACACTCCTATAGCCATAATCCCTAAATCTGAAATACTTCTTTGCATCTTTGCCCAGAATTTATCTCTATTAACTTAATAGCTGCTAGCTTGAGGCTTTAGTGTTCAAACAGAAAACTTAAAGAGTGGATTTTAATATGCTTTTGCTGTTTTCTTTAGTATATTTCCCTTTTCTTCGCTTAAAACATACACATTTTTAAGACTTCGATGCCACTAGCCCTAGACTACTTTCTACTCTGGTTTCCTTTCTCTTTCTTATTGCACCATTTCTAACAGTCTCTGAACTTACCTCCCTCTTGCCAGATATAGCTAATAATTGTCAACACAGGCTAAGATTTTAATTCTTTTCAACCACTTCCCCTGCAGCTATTGGGGAGACTTTTCTTCCCAGGCTATTGGAGGTTTTGAGCCATGAAAAATTTCACCCCATGTAATATGAATGATCAGTTTTCTAGCTTTAAAAATCAATTTCTTCTCTGTCCAATATCTGATCACAAAGTCAATATCATAGTCCACATTTTTGTTACAGTGGGATCCTACTTCTGGTATCAACACTATCAGCATTAAAAAATGCTTAAAACAACCCCCAAATCTCAATGCATTAACCCAGTCAACTTGTTCCTGAGACAAACCACTGCAACTGGCAGGGGAGCTATGCTCCTGCAGCCATTCAGCTGTATCAGCTCCTTCCGTCCTGCGGGACCACCTCATTCGTACATGCCTCTCAAGGTCGTTATGGAATGTGAAGACAGAAAGGGAAGAGTAAGGCAGAGGAGGCTTTCAGGGGCCAGGTCTGGATCCGCCTTTGGCAGGATTTCTCTGGCTACTACTTGTTTCTATGCCCTTGATCTGATTCAGGCAGGATGGGCAACACAACTGATCGTTGTGCACTGGGCAAAAAGGGGGAACGATCACTATCAGCGGGTGAGAGCAGACATTTCTGCGAAGGAACCTTAGAAAATGTTTCATGTTGGTTATACCAAAGTCCCTTGGCAACTTCAACAGATAAACTGAAAACAAGCAAAATCAGTGATCTTATGCGATAGGTTGTTCCTGACTACCTTCGTAAGCATCTTCATTTAGAGTTTGTGTGAGGTAAGCGCCCTTCCCAGCTTGCGCCTTCTTGCTCTGGCATTCTCCAGGGCTGTCCTCCTTGCAGCGTTACCTGTGTGGCCTGCCTCTAGGGTGACTTATCTGAGTAAAAGGCACAACCATCCACGCACATGCCCAAGAGAAAATCAGTGCTTCTGAGCTTTCTGCTTTGGAGAAGGAAATGGCAACCCACTTCAGCGCTGTTGCCTGGAGAATCCCAGGGACACAGGAGCCTGGTGGGCTGCCGTCTGTGGGGTCGCACAGAGTCAGACACGACTGAAGCGACTTAGCAGCAGAAGCAGCAGCTCTTTCTGCTTATGTATACCAACACTTATTGATGACTAGGTCATTTTTATTGTATCTCACTAATAGTTCTTGAAATGAGTGATGTTTCTTATCTTCACAGCTGCTGCTGCTGCTGCTAAGTCGCTTCAGTTGTGTCCGACTGGTCCAGGGACGGGGGAGCCTGGTGGGCTGCCATCTACGGGGTGGCACAGAGTCGGACACGACTGAAGCGACTTAGCAGCAGCAGCAGCAGCAGCTGTGAGGATAAGAAACATCACTCATTTCAAGAACTTCTTATCCTCACAGCTATATACTCCTAACTTGTCCCTATAACTTCAGCTTCCATTCCTTATCAAATAATCAAATTGGATCACAAAACTCCTCAAACTGCTTCTGTTGACATCAAGATAAATATACTATTCAGCACAGCTTTCAACTCATCGTTCTGTGTCCGAACCCCAATGCCTTCTTCCTTACTTATTATCACTCCTCAAATTATATTCCAACCTCTGGCTGTTGCTCCCAGAGGCTGACTTTTCTGTCTCTCTTTCTTTTTATGCCCAGAGAGCCATTTGTTTGCACATATTTCTTTACTGCATTTTTCTTGTCTTCTTGTTTGTCTCCTCAATAAAACCTGCCCAAGCCTTGAGGACAGCAGCCGTGTTTTATGTATCCTTTCATTGTGATTCCTTAATATATTCCCAGGCACAGGCACACGGTAGGCACTCAGCACTGGCTGGACTATTGAATGGAGCCTCACCCCCATGAGTCTCCCAAGTCCTGCAGGGAGCTGTGGACACCCCTCTAACACAGGCCTCTTTATAAGCATCCTCAAAATGCACTTATAGACTGTTGCCGTATGCACATAGCCCAGAAACAAGATTAAAGTACTTCAGAACCTCAAGGATGTTTTGAAGTATCTATTTGGACATCATACTAGAAAGTATATATATTACTGTGTAACAAATAGAAGCTGCTGAAATAGAAGCTTCATGGCAGAATTTGTTAGCAGCAGAGAGACACTTTTTATTTCCTTCCTCTGTGTTTTTGTTGAAGAACAGGGAAGGAAAATGAGAGGGCTCCAATACCTGAAAACAACAAGGATTTTTCTACCTTCCTTTCTTTTCTTCTCCCTAAAAATTGTTAGGGCAACTTTCAGTTCAGTGCAGTTCAGTTCAGTTGCTCAGTTGTGTCTGACTCTTTGCGACCCCATGAATCGAAGCACGCCAGGCCTCCCTGTCCATCACCAACTCCCGGAGTTCACCAAAACTCATGTCCATAGAGTCATTGATGCCATCCAGCCATCTCATCCTCTGTCGCCCTTGGTGTCATCTGCATATCTGTGGTTATTGATATTTCTCCAGGCAATCTTGATTCCAGCTTGTGATTCTTCCAGCCCAAAGTTTTGAGCTAGTAAATGTGTGGAAGATGCAACCATGGGTAATAAAATAGTGGGTAGAAGCCAGAAACTTGCCTTTTTAGAAGAGAAGTATCTTGCTAAAGAAACATCACAGCAAACAATAAAAATAAAATAAAATAGCAAAGGTTAGTTTTCCAGATTCTTTTCTTGGCTGGGCTTATTTCTTGCAAGTTTCTGAATTCACACTTACTGTCAACATATACCATGAGTACAAAGCATTGCAAAGTAAAGCACAAATTCAAGTTCAGTGAGCCTGAAGGTACCTCAGAATTAGTAGTTTGAAGTAAGTATCACAGGTGATAGTTTTTTATATTATTATTATTATTTTCATAAGGTAGCATTTAGCTGTTTTTAACTTTTCATTTGAAACAGTTTTGTTGGATAGTATTGTGATAGCTGTCTTATCAGTGTGCATTTAAAAAAAAAAATTGGTGAATTTTGTGTTCAATTCAGTTCAGTTCAGTCAGTCAGTCATGTCTGACTCTTTGGAACCCCATGGACTGCAGCACACCAGGCCTCCCTGTCCATCACCAACTCCTGGAGTTTATTCAAATCCATGTCCATCGAGTTGGTGATGCCATCCAGCCATCTCATCCTCTGTTGTCCCCTTCTCCTCCTGCCTTCAGTCTTTCCCAGCATCAGGGTCCCTTCCAATGAGTCAGTTCTTCACATCATGTGGCCAAAGTATTGGAGTTTCAGCCTCAGCATCAGTCCTTCCAATGAACACCCAGGACTGATCTCCTTTAGGATGGACTAGTTGGATCTTCTTGCAGTCCAAGGGACTCTCAAGAGTCTTTTTCAACACCGTATTTTAAAAGCATTTTGCATAGCCACTTCAATTTTAAAGATGGAAGAAAAAAGCAATATTTTGTCATATTATGCTTTATTATTTCAAGAAAGGTAAACATTCAACCACACCAAAGGCAGGTCTTCATCCAAAGTAGATGAGGCTGTATACATGGTGGGATCGGAAAGGTGTCCTCTATTATTGGCTCCTTCCGGAAAACCAAACAAATAATTCCAGTAAGTACTACTCTCAATTAGACCAAGTGAAAGCAGCATTCAATGAAAAGCATCTGGAATTAGTCACCAGAAAACTGTATAATCGTCCATTAGGATAGTGCAAGACCATGTGTTTCTTTGATGACCTGGGCAAAACTGTTAAAGCTTGACTGAGAAGTTGATTCATCCACTGTACTCATCAAAGTATGCCTTTGGATTTCCTTTTTTTTTTTTTTTTTTTAACAAAATTCTCTTAATGGAAAAAAAATTCAATTCCCTGGAAGACTGTAAAAGTCATCTGGAAAAATTCTTTGCTCAAAAAGATAACAATTTGGGGGGAGGTGGAATTAGCAAGTTGCCTGAAAACTACCAGAAGATAGAAAAAAACAAAACATTGAAGATGAAATTTTTTTTCAATAAAAGTTCTTGATGGAAATGAAAAGTGTGTCTTTTATTTTCACTTTAAAACTGAAGGAGCTTTTTGGCCAACCCAATATATGCAGCATGTGAGCAGAGTTCACCTGGTGCAACTAGCTTAAGTCTGGAAAAGACCCTGAGGCCAGGCAAGACTGAAGGCGGGAGGAGAAGGGGTCGACAGAGGATGAGATGGTTGGATGGCACCGCTGACTCAGTGGACATGAGTTTGAGTAAACTGCAAGAGTTAGTGATCGACAGGGAGGCCTGGCGTGCTGCGGTCCATGGGGTTGCAAAGAGTCAGAGACGATGAGAGACTGAACTCACAGAAACTGGTAGGATTGAAGACACTTAATCACTAACGCTGTTCTTTGGGTAAATACATATTTTTTTATATTTAAATGTCCTTTTAGGCTTATTTTTATTTAAAGCTTGTAAGTAATTTAGGTAATTGCTTGCAGAACACTTTATGAGCAACTGTATGCCCATGGTGATTCTTTCTCAACAAACCCAGGTTGCTTATTTCTCACCAGGACAGAGATCTGCTGGTGAAGGTATTCAAGTTCATTTCCTTTCACCAGGAAAACTGGATTTTGTCTCTTAATCAAGATGAAGAAGGGGTCATTATGATACCAAATAAAATAACTCCTGGTTCACAAATGCCAGCTTCATAGAAGCAAAGCTAAGTAGGGCCAATTAAAACCATCTTTTCTATCAACCAATATAGGGCACCTTATAATTCTTATCAGCCAGGAATGGTAGCACATTTGCAGATTGTCCTTGAGAATTATTTACTGATGAAATAAATACTGGAGAAATATGAGTATGGAATTGGTGTCAGTTTCTTTATTCACAGTTTCATCTTTTTTGAGATAAACAAAAAGGAATTATAAGATTTACATATTGGCAGATGAGTTCCAAGAAGTTACATTAAATTGAAATATTTTTTCTTGATCCCTAGAAAAGCTCTGAATAACTCATACAGTAAAATGAGGGTAAATTGAATAAATGTTTCCAGGTTTTTTTTTTCTATTTTATTCATTTATTTATTAACCATTTCTTGAGCATTTCTAGTATGAAAAACTCAGTGTCAGATTTAATTGTACAGAGATACATACAGTTGCCTCAAGAGGTCTTAATTTATTGACTGTTCAATATAATATATCGAACAAGATGAAGCTAAGCAGGTGAAAGAAAGTGAAAGTGAGGTCTTCTCTGGTAGCTCAGCTGGTAAAGAAACAGCCTACAATGCAGAAGACCTCGGTTTGATTCCTGGGTCAAGAAGATCCCTGGTGAAAGGATAGGCTACCCACGCCATATTCATGGGCTTCCCTGGTGGCAAGCTGTTATAATTTATTGACTATGCAATATGGTGTCGTGAACAAGATGAAGCTAAGCAGGTAATACAAGAATTTTTGAATTCTTTCTTGTTCCTGGTCCTACAGTGAGCTTTTATTATATTTTAATTGAATTTTTAATCAAGACAATTATGGATTCACACACAGTTGTTAAAAAGCAATATAGAGTTCTCTCTTGCAGAATTTGCCTAATTTCTCCAAAGATAATATCTTACATGTATTGACATATTTCCTCAGTTTCACTTCCAATCGTGTGTGTGTGTTAGGCAAATTCCATAGAACTGAATCCATGGTTAGGTTTATGTATTCACTGCTGGAGCCAGTATTCTAAACAGTCGTAACCTCACAAGGGCCCTTCCTGCTGCCTTTTTGTAAATACTTCCGCCTTCCAACCACCCACCATCTCTATTCCTTGTCAGTCGCAAGTCTGTTTACCACGTCTACATACTGTAGTTACATAAAATATCTCCCAAACTTATTCTTCTTTGTCAAAACTCATTTAACTATATTATGGCCTGTGCCTTTCTATGTAAATTTTGCAACAAGCTTATATATGTTAATGAAAAACATCTCCCAGGACTATTGATAGAAACTGCATCAGACCCCACATAGATACAATAGACAAGCTTACTATGTTGAAATTTTCAGTCCATGACCACAATGTGTCCCTCCATTTATTTAGGTTTCTTGTATTTCTTTCAGCACCCTTTTGTAATTATCTACACGCAATTTTCTTAAATATTTTGTTAAGTGAATAGCTAAGTAGTTTATGTGGAGTGATAATAAACAACATTTGAAAATGCAACTGATTTCCATGTGTTGATTTTATATCCCCCAAACTTGGTAAACTCACTTGTTAAAAATCCCAGGAGAATTTTTGTAAATTTTTGTGGATTTTCTACATAAATAATCATGTCATCCTCAAATGCAAAGAGTGTAACCTCTGCCTTTTTGATCTGCATACTTTTGTTTATTGTCCTTCTGAAATGGATACTTGGATAAAAGTTGGAATAAAAGTGATAGAGTAGACATTCTTACTTTATTCCTGATCTCAGGAGGAAAGCATTCCAATTTCACCATTAAGTGAACCACTAGCTCCAGGATTTTTTAATGCTTTTCTATTGAGCTGAGATAATTTCCTTCTTCTGGTAATTTGTCAGGTGTTTTCATTTTTCTTTTTCTTAAATGAATGGGCATTGGAATTTGTTAAATGTCTTTCTATATCAATATTGATTGACATAGAAAATATCATAGGATCTTTCTCCTTTGTCTTATTGATGTAATGTTATGTTTGGTTTTTGAATCTTAAACAAGCCTTGTATTTCTGATCATTTATACTATTTTCTTTATGCACTACTGGATACTGTATGCTAATATTTTTTGAGAATTTTGCCTATAAAGTCAAGAAGTATTGGTCTGTGTTTTTTTGTACTGCCTTTTCTTGTTTTAGAATCGCAGTAATACTGACCTCATAAAATGAACTGGGAAGTTTTCCATCCTATTCTACATTCTGGAAGATATTGCACACAATTATTGTAAATTATATTTTAAATGTTTAATAGTTTTGGCTGGTAAAATCAATTGAATATGAAACTTATTTTTAGGAGCATTCAAATTACAGACTAAATTGCCTTTGTGTTTATAAGGCTACTTATATTGCCAATATCATCTTTACTGAGTTTTGGTAGCTTGTGGATTTTGAGAAAATTTATGAGTCTAAAATTATTCCCACTATTCCTTTACTGTCTGTTCAATGGCTGTAGGATCTGCCATTATATCTTCAATTTCAATCAATACTGATGACCTTCTGCATCACTCTGAATATTGCATCTTCTGTTTATTATTGTCCATCTTGACAGTCTTGTCAACTGTATTGATTTTTCTAAAAGAATTAGTTTTTTGTTTTTACTAATTTCTGTATTCTGTTCTTTTAAATTTTTCAATGGGTTTTAACCTTTATTTCCTTTCTTTTGCTAGCCTTGGACTTATTTTGCTCTTCCATTTCTAGGTTTGACACTTAGATTATTGATATGAAACTTTTACTTGTTTCTAATGTAAGCATCTAATGCTATAGATTTCCTTCTTTAGAAATACTTCAGTTGCTTTACACATTTCTTTTCCTTTTCTTTTTTTCCAGTTTATGTGGTTTTAAATTCCTTCAAAACTTTTTATTTTTCTGAAAAATTAACTATTTAGTAGTATATTGTTTAATTTCTAAATATTTTGATATTTTCCTGTTACATTGTGTTGTTTATTTCTAGTTTCATTTTGTTAATATTAGAGAGCTCACATTTTAGGTAATTATGGATATGCTAGCACTGAAGTCTGCCATTTTGTTGGTTACTTCTTATTTGTTTTATGAGACCTCATTCTGCATTTTTGTTTTCTTGTGCATCTATAGTTATTAGACCCTTTCTAGAATTCTATCTACTTTTATAGTGTTTTTGATGTCTCTCATTGTATAGTCAACTTAGTGATTGCTCTGATTCAGTTCAGTTCAGTTCAGTCGCTCAGTCGTGTCTGACTCTTTGCGACCCCATGAATTGCAGCACGCCAGGCCTCCCTGTTCATTACCATCTCTCGGAGTTCACTCAGACTCACGTCCATCGAGTCCGTGATGCCATCCACCCATCTCATCCTCAGTTGTCCCCTTCTCCTCCTGCCCCCAATCCCTCCTAACATCAAAGTCTTTTCCAATGAGTCAACTCTTTGCATGAGGTGGCCAAAGTACTGGAGTTTCAGCTTTAGCATCATTCCTTCCAAAGAAATCCCAGGGCTGATCTCCTTCAGAATGGACTGGTTGGATCTCCTTGCAGTCCAAGGGACTCTCAAGAGTCTTCTCCAACATCACAGTTCAAAAGCATCAATTCTTCAGCGCTCAGCCTTCTTCACAGTCCAGCTCTCACATCCATACATGACCACAGGAAAAACCATAGCCTTGACTAGACAGATCTTAGTCGGCAAAGTAATGTCTCTGCTTTTGAATATGCTATCTAGGTTGGTCATAACTTTCCTTCCAAGGACCAAGCGTCTTTCAATTTCATGGCTGCAATCACCATCAGCAGTGATTTTGGAGCCCCCCAAAATAAAGTCTGACACTGTTTCCACCCACAGGCGCTGATTAGCATATGAAATTACCCACCCCAATAAAAAGTGGCAACCCCGTACCCTGGAGCCACTCTTGCCTTCCGAGATGGCCCACGCTCTGTCTGTGGAATGTTTCTCTAAATAAATCCACTTCTCACCTATCACTTTGTCTCTCACAGAAGTCTTTCTGCGATGAGACATCAAGAACCTGAGCCTCATTAAGTCCTGAGACCAGGTGTGTGATCTCAGTTAAAAGACCATGAGCTCAAGTCCCAGTGTGGGTTGCACGGTTTTACAAGAAATACACGAATGATTACATGAGGTCAATCAAAGGGAAACTTGAAGAAGAGACCAGAAAAACTAAAACCTTTTATGACAGGGGCTGCGAAACAAACCAAGCACATCCTTGCTAGTTTCAAAAACGATTGGTTCTTTATTAGTGTAAACATGGATTCAGATGGCATGGTTGCTCTGCTGGACTACTGTGAGGACGGTGTGACCCCATACATGATTTTCTTTAAGGATGGCTTAGAAATGGAAAAATGTGAACACACTTGGCTGTAACTTTGAACCAGCTATCCTCATAACTGGCTGCCTGCTGCTTTTCATCCACACAACACCAAGACGTAGACAGCTGGGACTGATGTCGTCCTGAGCTTTTCATTTATTTTCTCATTGATTTAGAGCTTCCCTGGTGGCTCAGAGTTGTTGTTGTGTTTTTTTTTTTTAATTTTTTATTAATTTTTAATTGGAGGAAAACGGCTTTGCAGTGCTGTTGTGGTTTCTGGCGTACATCAGCATGAATCAGTCACAGGGATAGTATGTCCCCTCCCTCTTGAACCTCCTTCCCGCCTCCCACCCAATCCCACTCCTCTAGGCTGTCACAGAACACCGGGTTCAGCTCCCTCCCTCGTTCAGCAAATTCCCGCTGGCTCTCTGCTTTACATATGGTAATACATCTGTTTCAGTGCTACCCTCTCCGTCCTTCCCTGTGGAGTGGAGGTATGATTTTTGAGGGGGAAAAACACATGTCATGTAGGTTGTCTAAAAATTGTTGCTGTTCAGTCGCTAAGTCATGTCCAACTCTTTGCGACCCCATGAACTGCAGCATGACAGACTTTCCTGTCCTTCACCATCTTCCAGAGTTTGCTCAAGCTCACGTCCATTGATGCCATCCAACCATGTCATCTTCTGTCGTCCCCTTCTCCTCTTGCCCTCAGTCTTTCCAGTATCAGGGACTTTTCCAATGAGCCAGCTCTTTGTATCTGGAGGCCAAAGTATTAGAGCTTCAGCTTCAGCATCAGTCCTTCCAGTGAATATTCAGGGTTTATTTCCTTTAGGATTGACTGGTTTGATCTCCTTGCTGTCCAAGGGAATCTGAAGAGTCTTCCCTAGCACCACAGTTCAAAAGCATTGATTCTTTGGTGCTCAGCCTTCTGTAAAGGTCCAACTCACACATCCCTATATGATTACTGGATAAACCATAGACTTGACTAGACAGACCTTTGTCGGCAAAGTGATGTCTCTGCTTTTTAATATGCTGTCTAGGTTTGTCACAGCTTTTCTTCCAAGGAGCAAGCATCTTTAATGTCTAAAACTAACATGCATTTAAACTAAACAGGTCTCATTATCACTGAGACCTGTTCAAGGCCAAGTATGGTGGCCAGGCTTAGAACACTAATTAGCTAGGCCTGAAAGGGCATTTCTCATGTCCTGAAAGCTATGCCCGGTTCTCTTTCTCCCCGGCCAGCTACCCTGTTTGCTTTCTAACCCTAACTCCTCACTACAGACTGGGCTCATCTGGCCGGTTCTTGTCTCCACGCCTGCCGGGATGCGTGTCTCCTTCCGGGTTCCCCAGCTGGACTAGGACGCTGGCAGCACACACACTAAAATCTGAAGGATACAGAGATAGGGCCCCTGAGCAAAGATGACACGCGAGTTCGTGAAGCGTTCCATTAAAAAAAAAAAAAGAACCGTAACAACAGTTTAAAAAAAAAAACCCAAAAACGTGTGGAATGCACGAATTTCAAGGCTGGATTTAAACTCCAGAAAACTGAAAACTGAGGTCCCCGTGAGGGCTCTCAGAAGCTCTGCATTGGGGAGCAACCCGCAGTGACATCGGAGAGTATCCTAAAATATGCCGGAGGCGGGCAGCATGCCCCCAGCGCGCGGGGACTTGGGGTACCCTGCCCTCCCTCCGCACCCTGCCCCGACTTCCGACCTAAGTCCAGAGTGACTCCGCGATTCCTTCTGTTTGCACGCGGCCCACGGTACTCAAGAAGCCTATTTTTCAAGACAGCTGTGAAACAAATCCATAAACTGGGGAAAAAAAAAAACTACGCTTTTTGTGGCCCGTACGGGGATCGAACCCGCGACCTTGGCGTTATTAGCACCACGCTCTAACCAACTGAGCTAACCGGCCACCTGAGCGCAAGCCACCGCCGGCTCACTTACCAGATATCCACGCCTGCGCCGATGGAGCCGGCGAAGCGCCTCCGGGCGGAGTCCACCGCGCCGACTTCCAGCCGGCGCCCGCCCGCCCGCGCTGCCGCGGTCCTCCTAGTCACCCCCGCGGGCCAGATAAAACAACGGAGGCCTTGGATTAAGGAGAGGGGAGGAGACTTCTTAGAGCGAATTGGAGGCTTTCACTGGACAAATGCAAGCTGCCCCTGAAACTTCTTAAGTGGGGAGTAGGATTCTCCAACTCAGTGCTATTTTTATTCATCACTGCCAATCTCACAGCGTGGAAACTTCGTGTATCAAGAGCATGGCTAAGTCGCTTCAGTCGTGTCCGACTCTGTGCGACCCCATAGACGGCAGCCCACCAGGCTCCCCCGTCCCTGGGATTCTCCAGGCAAGAACACTGGAGTGGGTTGCCTTTTCCTTCTCCAGTTCATGAAAGTGAAAAGTGAAAGTGAAGTCGCTCAGTCGTGTCCGACTCTTCACGACCCCATGGACTGCAGCCCACCAAGCTCCTCTGCCCATGGGATTTTCCAGGCAAGAGGACTGGAGTGGGGTGCCATTGCCTTCTCCAATCAAGAGCATTGGGCACTGCTAAATGCAGTTTGGAAAATGCAGAAAACCAGATAAAGGACCAAAGAACCTCCAAATTCCCCCACCGCCCCGAGAAACAATGGCTACTGAGGTCTGGGCATCCTTCCTGCCAATCTTTTTTCATTGGACGGTGTATTAAATATATGCAACCTTGTGAAAAAGAGAATAATTTTTATGTTGCTTTTTGTACTTAACATTCTATTACATGTATATCTCTAAGTGATTGAAAATGCCATTTTAAGTGGTTCCTCAATGTTTCTTAAGTAAGGCATAGTGTTTCCTCCTCCCTCCTTTTGGAAATGTCTGGAAATTGTAGTCATTTTGCCCTCTTTTGTTAACTAGCACATGAATAAATCATGAAATAGCTGTGGGATGGGCAATGTGATAGTCACTGCAAAGGCAAAAGGTCTGTATGCCAAAAAAAAAACCACACAGCAGAAAAGTGCTGGGAAGACAAAACCCAAAGACGTCCATTCCTCCAGCCATGTGTCCCCGGGGTCTCTTGGTCCCTGAGAGGCCCTAGCCACCTGCGCTTATGTGCAAGTGCTCCAGAGTGCAGAAAAGGAGCTCCAGCTTTTCACCTAGTCTATGCCTCTGGTCTCATCACTCCAAAAAAAAGTGCTCCCACGGGAGATGTCTCATCAAGGTTCCCTGTTGCAAGCAACAGAAGCCAAGCCTACTTAATCTTAACCGAACTGATTTAATTGAAAAGATGTGAAGCAGGGAATTCCCCAGTGGTTAAAACGCTGAGCCGTCACTGCCAACGTTCCAGGTTCGATTCCTGGTGGGGGAAGTAAGATCTCTTAGGCCTCCAGGTGTGGCCAAAATATAAATAAAATAAATGTCCTGAAAAGATGCCCAGGGAACCCACAGCCCCGGTTCTGTGACAACCTAGAGGGGTGGGATGGGGAGGGAGGTTTCAGAGGGAGGGGACATATGTATGTCGATGGCCGATTCATGTTGATGTACAATATTGTAATCATCCTCCAATTAAATAGAAGTAAAAAATAAATATCATGAAAAGATGTGAAGTTGTTCACCTCACCACCAGGAAGGCTGGAGAACCAAGCGTGGACAAATAGCCACTCAGTCAAAACATCCTCATTCAGCCTGGCCATGCCCTAAGCCCCGGAAATCGGCTGTGAGCAAAACAGACCTAATCTTGTCTTCACCGAGCTCAGACCTGTGCCGCATCAGCGCAGGCAGCTAGGGCCTCTCAGGGACCAAGAGACCCCGGGGACACACGGCTGGAGGAATGGACGTCTTTGGGTTTTGTCTTCCCAGCACTTTTCTGGTTTTTTTTTTGCATACAGACCTTATGCCTTTTCAGTGGCTGTCACGTTGCCCATTCCACAGCTATTTCATGATTTATTCATGTGCTAGTTAACAAAAGAGGGCAAAATGACTATTTCCAGACATCTTCAAAAGGAGGGAGGAGGAAAAACTATGTCTTACTTAAGGCATAGACAGGTTTGGCAAAGACACGTTTCAGAGTGCTTAGACAGGTGCCGTGCTGAGCGTATTAAACTGTGGTGCTAGTGGATGGTTGATTGGACAAGTTCCTGGAGACTGGGACGCTTGACTGTGCTCTGAAGGACAAGAATAGATGGGTGTAAGGCAAGGGGGTAGAGTGAGCTGCCTATGATGAGTTGTAGGCAGGCATCCCGCCCATTTTGCTTACAGGTGAATGTCCAGAGTCTAGCACCCTGTCTGGAATAATACATGATTAATAAACAGGAGTCAGGTTGTTACTGAACCAAACTTGGGTCCCCTCGTTTGTTCACCATAAAGCCCACCTACTGCCCCGGGTTATGGTGAAAGAAAGGGCGACATCTCTTGTAGGCAGCCAAGCAAGGAGTCCAGCAGAGCTGGTGCTCGGAATACCCCGACTCCCCAGTGGGTTTCAGCCAAGCATTTTTAAAGGCCAGGTGAGGGAGGGGGCATCACGGGGTGTGTGATGAGCTCATACACAGTTCTCTGGGTGAGAGCGGTAACGGGATGGTGTCATGGGGTTAGCATTATCGATCCTTAAGCACCAGTAGGTCTGGGGCTTTGCGCTCATGGTCATCAAGAAGTTAATTTCTTCCATTTGGTGGTGGTTTAAGCACCTGTAAAACAACTCAGGAGCTGTGCATCAGATACTATTATGTAGGCACGTCCAAGAGAAGCCAGAACAGAGGACATGCGGGAGGGCATCTGTTCTGGGAAGGCCCCAGAGAGTTCTCAGTTACAAGATGGATAAACGAACTAATTTCAGAATTATCTAACACTTTAAAACAAAGTCAGATAAAGTTATTTCTCTGAGTTTAAACTGTCCTTTTCTGGCCCAGCCCTGATAGGGCTGCCGGATTTAGCAAATACTTGAGCAGACGTCTGTCCTGTGCACTGTCTGGGCATACTTCTACTAAACCAGGGGCTTCCCCGGTGGCCCTTGCGGTAAAGAATCCACCAGGCCACTGCAGGGGACATAAGAGAAGCAAGCTCCATCCTTGGGAGGGAAGATCTCGTGGAGGAGGGTGTGGCAGCCCAGTCTCGTATTCTAACCTGGAGAATCCCATGGACAGAGGAGCCTGGTGGGCTACAGTCCACGGGATCGCAAAAGGTCGGACACGACTGGAGAAGAGACTTAGCACTCGTACTAAACCAGTATGCGCTTGATCTGAAATTCGGTTTCAGCTGGGCATCCTGTACTGTATCTGGCAATCCCACAGCCGGAGTAACAGCCGCTTGAAAGACCCCACCTAACCTGCTCCTTTCCCCGCTTTCTTCTGCCACAGCCTCATCACCCTCTTTCGCGGTTGTTCCAGCCACGTTTCCTGAGCAGACAAGGCGCTTCCGGCCAAGGCCACCCAGGATTCAAGGTCGGGAGACGCAGTGACTAACAATAGACGGCAGGGGGCACCCTAGACCGACGGAGGGAGCTGCGCACTCGGGTGCCTGGGCTCCTCGGAGTCCGGTGCTGGCGGAAGGCTGGGGCTTTTGCACAGTGCTCTTCTTCAAACCCCTCTGAACTTCTCCGGCCATTTCTCACCCCATCTGACAGGGCTTCCAGGACAAACAAGTCCTAATTTTCAATCTTTGACTTAGGAAGACACATACATGATCAGAATTAAACCCATATAGTTACATGGGTTTTTAAATATCCAAGGGGGTGCTCTGTTGCACGCAACTATCTCAGACTTTAGTTGTTTGCTTTAAAACCAACTTATAAAACCTGTCATTCTGTTTATAAATTGGAGCCTTTGGTATGAAAATAAAGGCACCACCGTATTCGTCTCCTCTCAGTGTGTGTATTAGTCACTCGGTCGTATCTGACTCTTTGTGACCACCTGGACTGTAGCCCGCCAGGTTCCTCTGTCCATGGGATTCTCCAGGCAAGAATACTGGAGTGGGGGGCCATTCCCTTTTCCGACTCAGGGACTGAACTGGGGTCTCCTGCACTGCAGGCAGATTCTTTGCCATCTGAGCCACCAGGGAAGTCCATTCGTTTCCTAGAGGTGCCATAATAAAATCCCACAAACCGGGTGATGAAAACAACACAATTATTCGCTCACTGTTTTGGAGGCCACAAGTCCAAGGTCAAAGTGTCTTCAAGGTTGGTTCCCTCTGAAGGTTCTGAGGAAGAACCTGTTCCAGGCCCGCTCCCACGCTCCTGGCAGTTTGCTGGCATTCTTGGATGCTCCCCAGCTTGCAGAAGCATCACTCATCTCTCCCTCCAACCTCACATTCATGGATCCCGTGTTCCTAGAACAGTGCCAGGCACAGCACACAGTCAATTAACTATTTGTTAAATGAATGTCAAATTCACTATGCTGAGCATTTCACGGCCTTTTCAATCTGGAAACGTGTCCTTTTGTCCTGGCAATTTTTTTTTTCCTGTTTTGGCCATGCAGCGAGGTTTGTGAGATCTTAGTTCCCCAACCAGGGATTGAACCCTTGATCCTGCAGTGGAGTCTTAACTACTGGACCACCAGGGAAGTCCCCTTTTTATATTTTTCATTTTGACTCGGGGCCCTGGTGCGCAGAGACAAAGAGAGAGCAAAGCTCTTTCAACACTGAAGCTGAATTCTTGCCAGCCGATTCTGGAAAAAAAAGAAAGAAGGGAAGGAAAAAGAGAAGTGAAAGGCTTCATTGTACAATATGTACTATGTCAAAGCTGTTAGACAATACAAAAGAAAAATAGACAAACAGAAGGGGTTTTCAGATGTTGCTTCTAATTTGCTACAACAAATAGGTTGATTCAAGGGACTTGTAAAATGTACTTCTTGAGAGTACATGCATTCATTGGAGAGCTTTCATAAAGGTCTCGTTTAGACACAACAGCTGTAGAAGCACAGGGAGCTGGAAGCCAAAGACCCGGGTCAGAGCCCAGGGGGCCACCAGTGAGTGGGTGATTTTGGTAAAGACCTTCCCCTCTCTGGATCCCCAACAACAGGCCATGTGACTTCTACAACCCGTCAGTCTGCCTGTTCAGTTCCTCCCTGTCAAGGATTAAGGTTTACCCTCATTATCGTTGTTTAGTTGCTAAGTCGTGTCCAACTGTGTGACTCGAACTGTGGCCCACCAGGTTCTTCTATTCATGGGATTTCCCCAGACAAGAATACTGGAGTGGGCTGCCATTTCCTTCTCCAGGAGAATCTTCCTGACCTGGGGATCAAACCTGTGTCTGCCGCTTGGCACTTTATCACTGAGTCGGCCAGGAAGCCCAAGGCTTGCCCTAGATGCTCAACACTCATCGAAAGTCGGCTTGCCCCTCCTCACAGAGGAGCGCCAGCGCAGCTGAGAGCTGATGGTGTTTCTTGATTAGCCCACAGCCTTCATCGAACATGTGCTCTCTGCCAGGCCTATTTTAGACCTGATGCAGAATCCAGCCTCCATACACTGACACCAAATTACTTTTTGGAGACAGAGTTCTGGGTGAAGTAGAAAAGAATGGGCTTCCCTGGTGGCTCAGCAATAAAGAATCCACCTGCCGATGCAGGAGACACGGGTGCGATCCCTGGGTCGGGTAGATTCCCTGGAGGAGGGCATGGCAACCCGCTCCAGTTGCTTGGAGAATCCTGCGGACAGAGGAGCCTGGCTGGCTGTAGTCCACAGGGTCAGAAAGAGTCAGATATGACTGAAGCAACTTAGTATGGACGCACTCACTGCTATACAACAAAGTGACTCCGTTATACCCACACACACATATATGTACAATCTAGTTCATTTTCTTTTCCGTTATGGCTTATCACAGGATATTGAACGTAGTTTCCCGTGCTATCCAGTAGGACCTTGTTTATTCATTCTACATGTGCCCATTTCCCCCTGCTAGTTCCTCCATTCCCCCTTGGCTTGCCTGCTCCTCCTCTGTCTCCTCATCTCCTCCCTTCCCTAGCTGGCAACCGTGTGAACCTGCTCCTTGGGACTCAGGGGAGGTCATGGAGGCTGAGTGACGTCTATTTCCTACAAATAAGACACTAAAAGGGGGACACAGAAAGGCTTTTGTGCCCAGGAGTCCTACAGGGTCTTGCCTGGTTTCAGACTCTGGGCAAAAATCAAACAATATACTCTAGAGAGATGGAGACATCACGTCCACCCTTCACTCTTTGCATCACTCTTTGCAGAGGGTATTTTTATCCTCACTGTTCAGAAATGAGGAAACACGGGCCCTGTAACTTGGCTGGAGTCACCCACTTGGTTCGCTGATTGGGGTCACTCACTTGGCTCACTCTCCTACCACTTTAAGAATTTTTCTATTCTCTTCTTAGGAAAAGTTTTTTCACACTTAAAAATCTATTGTTCCATGTGCCTTTTTGTTGGAAAAGTGCTTGGACTCCTCTTTAGCCTGACGTTGACTTGTTTTGCCTCCACACTTGACCACGACCTCATTTATAACTGCTTTGGTTAACTGCCATTCTTCATGTTCATTTGAATGGCTAATGTTCTTGCTCTTATTTCACATTCCCGCTCTTGCTAAGTTTCCTCTGAGATACATTTATTATTTATTTTTATATTATTATTATTATTTTGGCCATGTCACATGGCTTGTGGGATCTCAGTTGCCCGACCAGGAGTTGAACCCAGGCCCCAGCAGCAAAAGCACTGAGTCCCAACCACTAGGTTACCAGGGAACTCCATTATTTTCTAAAGTCAATCTGATTTCTAATATCCATAGGTAGATTTGCGTTTCATCCACCTCACCGAGGTTAACATGTGTGAAATTTCTGTCTTTCCTCATTTTTCTAACTTCTGCCCATTTCCTGCTTTGAACATTAATTAAGAAGCCCAGCAGAAACAGATTGTCTGCTAAACATAGCTTGAATCTCTTGAGACTGGAAATTAGGGAAAAGCTAACGTTGGGATACAGGATGAACTGTCTGAGGAACAGTTTTGGAATGAGTCAAAAGGCGCAAGTGGCTATAACTGGGTGGTATTCATGCAGACCTTTAAAAGCAGAGCTCCAAGGATGCAGGCTGGTTTCACTCACAAGCGTCTTTCGAGCATGTGACATATCCCAGGTGGCTGTATGTGCTGAGCAGGCAAGGGGCTCAGGGTGGGGCCCTCCCTGGAGGAGCTCGCAGCCTATTATTTCTCATCTGTCAATTCTTCCTTTGTCATTTAGTACAAGAGTGGTCTAAAGAAGCAAGGACCTAGGCCACACGCCCGAAACCCGAGAAGGCTGAGCCCGCTGTCTATGAACTCTACAGAAAGACTTCCCAGGCTATTCTGAAGTAGCATTTCCTAGTCTTCTTAGAATTAAAGAAAGAATGGGCTAGTGGGTCTCAAAATATGGTCGTAAGTGCAGCAGTGGCATCACCTGGGATTCTGTTGGAGATGAACATTTTCTTTCTTTTTAATATTTATCATACTTATTTCTTTGGCTGCACTGGGTCTTCAAGTTGAGTCTGGTGGGATCTAGTTCTCTGACTAGGAATGGAACCTGTGCGCCCCCCACATTGGGAGCGCAGAGTTTTCGCCACTGGGCCCCCAAGGAAGTCCCAAGACGTGAATTTTCAAATGCCACCCCAGAATGACAAACTCAGGAAGTCTGTGGTTGGGGCCCTGCAGAGTCCAGAATCACCTGAAGGCAGGTGAGTTCAGCGCAGGTTAAAGATTGAGAACCTCTGCTCTAGGCAAAATCTCACACAGCTCCCTTTCTGCCTTCCTGCTAAGGTCCCTGTTTGTTTCCTTTGATCTTCCACTCCGAAGGCCCTTCCACTCCCCTCTCTCAAGGCCTCCAAGTTCGAAGTGCAGGTTGCAGACCAGGGTGCTGGTGTTCGTGGCCTGGAGGGCTGAAGTCCAATAGCCCCTGCTCACCTGGGGAGGAGCACCAAGGCTGTGTCTGCCTACAGGGGACGCCTTGCTGTGACCCTTCCTCAGGATCAGTACCGCCCTGGGCTTCTTCAGGATTTCACTACTAATTGTCCACAGTGGTGAACAGAAGATCCAAATGATGATGTTAAATGCATTCACCGGTTCACCTTTTAACAGGTATTCAGTGACTACCCAGAAAGTCCTTTTCCGCCTGCAGAAGAGATAAAAGACAGGTGGGTGGGCTAAGAAGCTTAGAACCTACCTTGGTAGAAGAAAGGAATATGAAAAAAACTGTGAGAAAGAAAGAGAGATCAATGTGACTTAAATACAAGTCCCCACGTAAGGGGAAAGACCACTAGGAGAAAGAGGAGAGAAATCAATTCCAGTGATCTGGAGAGATTAGATGTGGCTTTTCAGAGCCAACAGGGACAGGACCACCCCCAGTAATACCCACACCTCATCCACTGGAGAATGTAGACCACTCTCAGCAGTCGGACTGGCGGCGCTGCAGAAATGTCGATGTGACTCTGAACGAGTAGCAGCAGCGCCCAGTGGCTAAGGCATGACTCTGCGCTTACTCCGAAGGGACGCACAGGGAAGAGCCCCAGAGGCACCCAGTGGAGGGACTTCGATCAGGTCAATTAGCATTCAGTCTCCTCGGAAAGAAAAAGAAGAGGCTCCAAGCTGACAAATGGTGGGGAAATAAAAAGGAACTGGTTACTGTTGGCACGATCTGTAGTCATGTACAGAACATGATCAAATGTGTCACGCTGGGCTTCTGTTACAAGATGAGGTCTGCGTGTGCTCACTTCCCCATTGATGTTGCTATTCAGGAGAATGGTTCTTTTGCTGAAATCTGAAAATTTGGGGGCGTGGAAAATACATCCACAGGGTTTAGATAAGGCCAGACATTGCTTATTCAGTACCTCAAGCCCAGGAAGATGAGTTGAGTCTTGAAGGAAACCACACGGAACTTGTGTCAGATTCAGCAAGCCACAAGGATATCAGAAAATTTTTGGATGGTATCTACGTTTCTGAAAAAGGAACAGTTCAGCAGGCTGATGAATAAGCTCTGGGTGGTCTGGCTACAGAAACCACAAGACGCCAGATGATTCTTTGGACTCATTTGTGATATTTTAAAGATGAAATAAAAGTTCTTTTGATTTGGAAAAAAAAAACAATAATAATACCAGCAATAATCACCCTATTTTTTTTTCAATTCACTTGATAAAATTCACATAATGGACCATTCTAACCACTTAATACATACAATTCAGTGATTTTTACTAGACTTACAAAGTTGTGCAACCATCACCACTATCTAATTCCAGAATGCTGTCAACACCACAAAAAGAAATCCCGTACCTGTTAGCAGTCACTCTCGTTCCCCCAGTCCCTGGAAGCCTGTATCTACATTCTGTCTCTATGGATTTGTCCAGTCTGGAATTACTCTGTAAATGGAATCATACAACAGGTGGCCTTTCGTGCCTGGCTTATTTCACTTAGTATCATGTTTTTGAGACTGATTTATGGGTTTGGAGTTTCCTTCTGGGGCAATGAAAATGTTCTGGAGCTAGATAAAGGTGATGGTTCCACAACACCATGAATGTAC
Source organism: Cephalophus harveyi (assembly GCA_006410635.1). NCBI lineage: Eukaryota > Metazoa > Chordata > Mammalia > Artiodactyla > Bovidae > Cephalophus > Cephalophus harveyi. The sequence goes on from SJYT01003770.1 coordinate 149,050, forward strand.
TGAATGTCACATTTTAAAATGATTGATTCTATGTTATGTGAATTTTGACTCATTTTTAAAGTGAAGTAAAAAAACAAAACAAAGTAGATACCTTTTGATGCCTTCGGATTGTGGTGCTGGAGAAGACTCTTGAGAGTCCCTTGGACTGCAAGGTTATCAAACCAATCAATCCTAAAGGAAATCAACCCTGAATATTTATCAGAAAGACATGCTGAAGCTGAAGCGCCAATACTTCAGCCTCCTGATTCGAAAAGGTGACTCACTGGAAAAGCCCCTAATGCTGGGAAAGATTGAAGGCAAAGGAGAAGAGGAAGGCAGAGGATGAGATGGTTAGATAGTATCACCGACTCAAGAGACATGAATTTGAGCAAACTCAGGAGACAATGAAGGACAGGGAAGCTTGGCATGCTGCAGTCCATGGGGTTGCAAAGAGTCGGCCACTACCTAGTGACTGAACAGCAGCAACAACCTTTTGACTCAGCAGCTCCACTTGAAGAATTTCTCCTACGTGTATACACGGACGCATGGAACATGGTGTATGTTCAGGGCTGGTCACTGCAGCAGTGTTTGAAAGATCAGCTTATTAGAAACAACCGAGATGCCCAGCAGGGAACCCGTTAAATAAGAGATGGTGCAGCCGTGAAGTGGGACTTCCCAGGTGGCTCAGGGGTAAAAGAATCCGCTTGTCAATCGAGGAGTCGAAGGAGATGAGAGTTAGATCCCTGGGTCAGGAAGGTCCTCAAGAGGAAGAAATGGCAACCCACTTCAGTATTCTTGCCTGGAGAATCCCATGGACAGAGGAGCCTGGTGGGTTACAGTCCATGGGATCGCAGAGTCGGGCTGGACGCACACAGACAACCATGAACTAGAAAAGCCATTAAATAAAATAATGAAGCTCTTTGGGTCCTGTTAGAGGAAAGTATCCAAGTTAAAGTATCAAGTAAAAAATGCAAAAGACAAAGCAGTCTATACGAGACTACCACTGGTGTAAGAAAGAGGGAAAAAAAAAAAAAGATCTCTTATGAGTTACCTACTTTATGCGGAGAGGAACTGGGGACAGAACAGTGGGAGGGAGGATTTCCACTCTGTTCTGTTTTTGTTATTTTTGAATCTTGAATCATGGGACTATATTTTCTACAGTCAATGGATATTCAATTGTAACATGCGACTGCAAAGAAAAGGTATCAACTGACAATTATTTAGCGTGTCTCAGCCCAGTTAAAGCTCAAGGCTGTCGTCTAGGCATTAGGTCCCAAATCACTAAATTCTCAGGACAGCTGGGGAGAGCGATCCCAGAGAAAGTCGCCTACACTCAAAAGCCGGGAACAGCTAAACGCTGCAAGGAGGGTTGCTTAGCAACTAGAGTGAGGAGGCGGGCCATACTGCGCACACGTAAGTGTAGGACCAGCGGGCGCCGATAGGTCGTTTTGCGCACGCGCGGACTCGGGCCTCGGGGAGGTCGGGACCTGACGGTTGCTAGGGTGACGGGGATACAACATGGCGGCCAGATCCTAACGCTCTCCGTTTCGGGACCACCACGGAGGTCCTAGTTCGGGACCCTGCCTCTAAGGAGTGGAAGCCAGGGCCTACACTTTCTATCCCTTTCTTCTCCGTCCGGTATCGGCAAGGGGCTGTCGCCGGCTCCCGCATCCAGGATGAAGAGTTGAGTGGAGCCGCGAGGGGCGGGACCGGAGGGCGGGCGGCGGCGGGCGGGGGCCGGCTTCGCGAGGCTCCCGGCGGGCGTGGGGGGTGGGCAGTGTGGGGACCCCAAGCCTCGGTGGGCTGTCGGGGGCCCGCGTCCCCGGGGGCAGCCGGAGGGGCAGCCCGAGGGGTTCAGGGCTGGCCGAGCTGTGAAGGGTCTCAGAACGCCGACCCGAGTCCAGCTGAGGTTTATTTTGGTGCGAGGTTACATTAGAGTTTGGGGAGTTTTTCATTCTTTTAAATGGTGGGTTGAAAACATTTGGCAGTAATGTAGTGAGCGGTTACAGTGTGGCTTCCTACCTTTTATTGTCATTGGTTTAGTAGACAATCGAGAGGAAAGCTGGGCTGTGTATTTTACTTTATTTTTATTTTGGGGTAGGTAGTACTGCTTTCGGAGAAGGCAATGGCACCCCACTCCAGTACTCTTGCCTGGAGACTCCCATGGACGGAGGAGCCTGGTGGGCTGCAGTCCGTGGGGTCGCTAGGAGTCGGACACGACTGAGCGGCTTCACTTTCACTTTTCACTTTCATGCATTGGAGAAGGAGATGGCTGAAGCGACTCAGCAGCAGCAGCAGCAATACTGCTTTTGTCAGAACTTCTTTACAGAAATTTTGGAAGAGCCTTTCAGTGAAAGAGCGTTGCTGGGAAGTTATGAAATGAGATAGTCATCCTTGAAAATGTGCTGCTGCTAAGTCGCTTCAGTCGTGTCTGACTCTGTGCGACCCCACAGACGGCAGCCCATTGGGCTCTGCCATCCCTGGGATTCTCCAGGCAAGAACACTGGAGTGGGTTGCCATTTCCTTCTCCAGTGCATGAAAGTGAAAAGTGAAAGTGAAGTCGCTCAGTCGTGTCTGACTCAGCGACCCCATGGACTGCAGCCCACCAGGCTCCTCCGTCCATGGGAGTCTCCAGGCAAGAGTACTGGAGTGGGATGCCATTGCCTTCTCCGATGAAAATGTGAGGGGTACCATATTTATCTGTGCTTCAATTTGTGGATTATGAACAATCCAAGCGTCGTAATCAACTAGAATGGGCCGCTTTTTTTATTTTTACATTACTGTACAGATATACTTGTCTTTTATGCTGTGAACCTGAGGTCTAGAAAAATTCCAACCTGTTTTGCTGTGAAAAGATTAAATTATGGTGGATGTAGTTATGATGTTAAATTTGCATTGTATCCTGATTGTCAATTGGTAATTGGTATATGGCATAAATTGTGTAACAAAGATGTTCAAAGCAATTCATCTCATTCATCCTTTCCAAGACATTCTTATTTTCTTCATATAATGAATTTTTCCCTGCACTGGGTCTTCATTGCTTCACGCAGGCTTTCTCTAGTCACATCATGCGGGGCCCGCTCTTTGCTGTGGTGCCTGGGCTTATTGTGGTGGCGGCTGTTTTTTCTGAGCACAGGTTCTGGTGCACAGGCTTCAACAGTTGGAGCACTCAAGCTCAGTAGTTGCGGCTCACAGGCTTTAGTTGCTCCCAGACAAGTGAAATATTCCCTGACCAGGGAGTGAACCTGTGTCCTCTACATCGACAGGAGGATTCTTACCCACTGTGCCACCAGCGAAGCCACGAGGTTCTTATTTTCTTTTGTTAGATATTGTTTACGTCATTATCTTTTTCAGTAACACACCCACAGCAGTAGTTAGAATACAAGGTCTACAAAAGGCTTTACATTTGTATGTATAGTGTGGACTTATGTACACGTATTTTTTACTGTATTCCTTTTCTTCCCTTCCAAGCTATTCACTTTGAAAAATTTCAAATCTACAGAAAAGTTGCAGGAAGAGTACACTGAATTTCCGTGCGCCCTTCACCTAGATGCTCCATTTGCCTTGTGTTTGCGTGCTGTCTCACCGTGCTCTGGGGCATTCTCTGTCTCTCTCCATCATGGATTTATTTTCACTAAACCTTCTGAGAGTTAGCTGGAGACATCATTACATTTCACCATTAGTAATTCAGCAAGTATCTGCTAAGAACAAGAACATTGTCCTACATAATCACAGTAAATAGCATGCTGATACAATACTGTTATGTAATACGCAGTCTATATCTCACGTTTCCCCAGTTATCCCAGTAATATCCACGATAGGTGTTTTTATTTTTTCCAGGATCCCAGTCAAAAATCACAAATGTTAGCATATATGTACATATATATACACACACACACGTAGTACACACACACACGCGATCTATATGTTAACATTTGCATTTTATGATTTGTATCTTTTAAACTTTTGTTTTTAAAAAACTCTTTGTTTATTTGGCTGCACCGGGTCTTAGCTGCAGCATGCGGGATCTTCAGTGTGAAGTCTTAGCTGTGGCTCGTGGGATCTGCTTCTCTGAGCAGGGATTGAACCCAGAGCCCCTGCACTGGGAGCTCAGAGTCTTAGCCCTGGGCCACCAGAGAAGTCCCAAAGGGTGCAGTTTAAATTTTAAAATTTTGGTTTTTTTTTTCAAGTAGAATTGACCCACAGCGCTGCTGGTTCCAGCTGTACAGTGTAGTTATAGTGGACAGGAATCTGAGAGAACTCCGGGAGTTGGTGATGGACAGGGAGGCCTGGCGTGCTGCGATTCATGGGATCACAAAGAGTCAGACACGACTGAGCGACTGAACTGAACTGAACTGACACGTTACAAAATGATTATTTTTATGAGTTTATGAATAATTTTACATTTTTTTGTATTTTCATGATGTTTAGTAATTCAGGTCACCATTTTCCCCACAGTGAATTAATTTGGTACAGCCTTCTTTGTTGAAGGATCTTGACCTTGTTTTTAGTGATTTGGTTTGAAGTACTTTCTCAAAGAGAGTGGGAATTAGAAGCTGAATCCTCTTTTAACTCTAGTTGAGAGTTACACTTAGTAATTAACTTGCCTCTTAGCTCTGACTGGAGAAGGAAATGGCAACCCAGTCCAAAATTCTTGTTTGGAAAATCCTGTGGATGAGAACCCTGGTGGAGTATAGTCTGTAGGGTTGCAAGAGTCGGACACGACTGAGTGACTAAAACATCATAGTTCTGATGCTTATCACTTGCCTTGATGAAGATCTTTAGAAGCAGTTTTAATACAGAGAGTTGGATTTGGGTGTGACAGTTTTAGAATTGCACAAAAAGTGAATTTGAACTCCATTTTCATGCTTTAAATAAGGTTCAAATTCCACTTAAACAGGCCTTGATTTGGTAAAAATGAATAGAATCTTAATGTGAACAACTTATTTATCCTCTGTGTTCTATCTGCCTTTTTCATATAGCTATGTGATTTAAACTTTTAAAAAATTGTTTCTTTATTTTCGTCTGTGCTGGGTTTCCACTGCTGTGTACTCGCAGTCTTTCTGTAGTTGCCGCGAGTGGGCTTCTCACTGCAGAATCTTCTCTTGTTGCTGAGCATGGACTCTAGGCTCGTGGGCCTAGTTACTCCGAGGCAAGTGGGATCTTTCCAGACCAGGAATCAAGCCTGTGTCTGCTGCACTGGTAGGCAGTTCCCAGCCCCCAGGGAAGTCCTATCAATGTTCATACTCCTCAGCATATAAGTCTTTCACTTTCTTTGTAGGATTTGTTTTTATTATTTTTTGACGTGATTTAAAGGGGATTATTGTTTATATTCCTTTTCTGATATTTCGTTGTTAGTGTAAAGAAATGCAACCAGTTTCTGTATGTTAATCTTGTATCCTGCTGCCTTGCTGAACTTTTTTTTTTTTTTACGTCAAAACAATTTATTAACAGAAAGCAATAATTTGAGGAGTCCTGTTCACAGACGGCGACCACAGCGACCCCCCTCCCTGCGGGTGCTGTCGGAGGGGATGGGGGTGACATCCTCAATCCGCCCAATATTGATCCCTGAGTAGGCAAGGTCTCTGAGCGCTAACTGGGCCCCTGGTCCAGGAGTCTTGGTCCTATTTCCTCCTGTGGCCCGGAGTTTGATGTGGAGGGCAGTCATGCCCAGCTCCTTGCATCTCTGGGCTGCATCCTGGGCAGCCAACATGGCAGCATATGGAGAGGACTCATCTCGGTCAGCCTTCACCTTCGTCCCACCAGTTACATGGCAGATGGTTTCTTTGCCAGAAAGATTGGTGACGTGCACAAAAGTGTCATTGAAGGATGCAAAGATGTGGCACACACCTTCAGCCACCTGAGGGCCGAGGCCGATGACCTGTTCTTCCTTCTTTTCCTTCCCTTTGTGAGATGCCATTTCTGTGCATCTTCTCCAGACTCCGCCACCAGAAAGAGAGGGTGGATGCCTTGCTGAACTTAATCAGTTCTTATAGTTTGTGTGCCTTTAGGGTTTTCTATATATAGTATGTCATCTGCATACAATGACAATTTTACCTCTTCCATTCCAGTCTGGCTATCTTTTGTTTTTCTTGTCTGATTGCTGTGGCTAGATCTTCCAATACTATGTTGTATAAAAGTGGTGAGAGTGGGCATCCTTATCTTGTTCCAGATTTTAGTGCAAAGGCTAAGAGCCTTTCATTTTTATTCAGTTCAGTTCAGTTCAATGGCTAAGTCATGTCCAACTCTTTGCAACCCCATGGACTGCAGCATGCCTGGCTTCCCTGTCCATCACCAACTCCCAGAGCATACTCAAACTCATGTCCATTGGGTCGGTGATGCCATCCAACCATCTCATCCTCTGTCGTCCCCTTCCCCTCCCGCCTTCAGTCTTTCCCAGTATCATGGTCTTTTCCAATGGTCAGTTCTTCATCAGGTGGCCAAAGTATCAGAACTTCACCATCTGTCCTTCCAATGAATATTCAGGACTGATTTCCTTTAGAACTGACCGATTTGATCTTCCTGCTGTCCAAGGGACTCTCAAGAGTCTTCTCCAACACCACAGTTCAAAAACATCAGTTCTTCGGCGCTCAGCTTTATTTATGGTCCAACTCTCACATCCATACATGACTACTGGAAAAACCTTAGCTTTGACTAGACGGACCTTTGTTGGCAAAGTAATGTCTCTGCTTTTTAACATACTGTCAAGGAGCAAACGTCTTTTAATTTCATGGCTGCAGTCACCATCTGCAGTGATTTTGGAGCCCCCCAAAATAAAGTCTCTCACTGTTTGCATTGTTTCCCCATCTATTTGCCATGAAGTGATGGGACAGGATGCCACGATCTTAGTTTTTTGAACGTTGAGTTTTAAGCCAGTGTTTTCACTCTCCTTTTTCACTTTCATCAAGAATATCTTTAGTTCCTCTTTGCTTCCTGCCGTAAGGGTGGTGTCATCTGCATATGTGAGATTATTGATATTTCTCCCGGCAGTCTGGATTCCAGCTCGTACCTCATCGTTTTTACTGGCTACATAATATTTCAGCTTGTGGATTCAATCCCTGACCAGGGAAGGAAGCTCCAGCAAGCCATGTGGCCAAAAAAAAGGATGCAGAACTTTTCTGTCGCCCCCAAAAGTTGTCTTGCGCTCCTTTGCAGTCAGTCCCCTCCTCCACTCCTGGCTCCCAAGATCATTGATATGCTTTCTATTACTACAGTATTGCCTTTTCTAGAATTTCATATAAATGTAAATATAAATGTATGTAGTTTTCTGAATCTGTCTGCTTTGCTTAGCATGTTTTTTGGGGTCCATGCATGTAGTGGCATCTTAGTAGTTTGGTCCTTTTTCTTGCTGTATTCTAGCCCACTCCAGTGTTCTTGCCTGGAGAATCCCAGGGACAGGGGAGCCTGGTGGGCTGCTGTCTATCGGACACGACTGAAGCGACTTAGCAGCAGCATCCCATGAATATGCCACAGTTTGTTTATTCATTTTTCAGTTAGTGAACATTTGGATTGTTCCATTTTGTGGCTATTGTGAATAATGCTGCTATGAACATTCATGTACAAGTCTTTGTGTGGACATATGTTTTCATTTTTCTAGATTCCTAGGAGTTGAATTGCTGGATTGGGTTGGAAGTGTGTATTTACTTTTATAAGAAACTTCCTGTTTTCTAAAGTGGCTATGCCATTCTAAATTTACCATCATCCATGTGTGAGAGATCCATTTATTCCACATCCTCGCCAACACTTGGTATCTTCAGCCTTTTAAATTGGAGCCATTCTAGTGAATGTGCTTTAACTTGGGTTTTAAGAGCTGCTGCTGCTGCTGTTAAGTCGCTTCAGTCGTGTCCGACTCTTCGCAACCCATGGACTGCAGCCCACCAGGCTCCTCCGTCCATGGGATTTTCCAGGCAAGAGTCCTGGAGTGGGTGCCGTCGCCTTCTCTGTTTAAGAGCTAGCTGTTGTCATTTTATTTGCTCAACAGCTGTCTACGGTCTTCCCCAGTGGCTCAGTCGGTAAACAGTCCGCCTGCAGTGCAAGCGATGCAGGAGACCCAGGTTCGATCCCTGGGTCAGGAGGATCCCCCGGGGGAGGAAATGCCAGGAGAACCCCATGGACAGAGCAGCCTGGCAGGCTACCGGCCAGGGGTTGCAAAGAATCAGACACGACTGAGCACACTGGCACGCACAGCACTGTCGTGAAGGGCACAGGTTATGGCTCAGTGTAGACAGGGTCAGGGGATATTGTGACTGGAGTGCCTGGTGGGCTGCCTGGAGCAGAAGGCCCGGAAGGATCCAATAAGGGAAGAGCAAGCACGCCTGCGGTCACCGCTTGTGAAGGTCATGCCGCTCACCGCTGGAGTCTGTGCGGCACTGTGCCTCACACCAAAGAGCGGGTCTCTATATCATGGGCTTCCCTGGTGGCTCAGACGGTAAAGAATCTGCCTGCAATGCAGGAGACCTGGGTTCAGTCCCTGAGTCAGGAAGATCCCCTGAAGAAGGAAATGGCAACCCACTCCAGTATTCGTGCTCAGAGAATTCCATGGACAGAGGACATGGCGGACTACAGTCCATGGGGTTGCAAAGAGTCAGACACGACTAACACTTTCACACGTTCATGTCACTGGCAGTGGGGTTCCCAAGCTCTGCCTTTCTCCTGGGCGTTGTCAGCCGAGCCATTACTTTGGAAAGGGTCTTATGGTCACCGTTCCTACGAGTACACTTGTGTGACCTCTGCATCTCCTGGACAGCATTCTGCTCGTGGGAGGCAGCAGTGGCGGTGTGGTTGGGAGGTTATTCTGGGGTCAGACTCCCTGCGTGTGCAGCCTCCTGCTTCATTGGTGTGGCCCTGGGCAGGATACCTAAATTCTCGGTGCCATAGTTCCTCATTTGTAAATGGACTAACGGGGTGCCTGCTGCATGGGGTTGTTGAGACGATTAAGTGAAAAGTGGTGCCTGATGCTTAGCATTCAGATCTTGGCGTTTGATAAATATCTTTCTCTGACAGAAGGAACCAGGACTCCTTGGGCAAATGGCAATCCTAGGACTGAAACAGGAAATATACAAGATTTTGTAGTGCCAGAAAGTAAGAAGGTACTGAAAAAACAGATAATGTAAGCCTAGACAAACAAACCTTGTGGATGGGAGCATGTCAAAGGGACCAAGGAGCCAACAGAAGGAGCTCCCAAGGCCAGAGCGGGGACAGTTTGAAGCAACACACACTAAAGGAGCATTAGATTATCCCAGGATATAGAATAAATATCCATGGATTCCTACTAGCACTAACGAAAAAGCACATTCTGGAAGAGAGTTTGATGGCGGACTATGAAGGTGGTCTAAGGAGCATCCTTCCAGTCATTTATCCTCCCTGCCCTCCTGATCTCTCTGTTGTTTATATGGATGGCCTGACCTGGGAAAGGAAGTGACCTACGAGACAGGAGAGCGCTCATTGTGATCTGAAATACCCGGTATTTAAACACAGATGAATAAAAAAGGATTGGTTGGCAGTTAGTCAGTAGTCATAATTCTGTGATTCCTCCAGGTTCCTCCTACAGTGTGTGTCTGGAGGACCATAGGAATACTGGATTGGGGGCACGCGACATGGCATTCTTCTTTTGATTCATTTGTTGAGGAGGATGTACAGGGCATGAAAGAGCCTAGTAGACTTTGCCTTTAAGAGGCTTGCGGCCTTGTGGAGAGAGGTGCAGAGTGGACACGAACAGGTCTGTGGCAGAGGACAGGGTGCCCACAGGAGGAGGAGAGGCGTCTGCTCTGAGGCCTACCTACCAGGTTGGTCCTGGGAGATTAGAATCTACAGCATCACATACTCAATTTTGGACACTAAGCATCCATTAATTTGGCCTTTAATATTATCTAAACAGGAGTGTGCCTCTCTCCCTCTGCCTCCCTTTTAAAGTAAAGCACCTAAAGCTGGGGTCTTGGGAACACGTTCTGTCCTCGAGCTGCGGGGTTGTGTCCTCCTGACCTCTGTGTCCTCCACGCGTGGCCCAGCGCCTGATGTGCAGCTGGTGCCCGTGGGCTGCAGTGATGTCCACAGTCCTGTTGTCACACCGCCAGGGGTGTTTATTCATTTAGGCTGAAGTACAGTGCGCACTGGGCTTCCCAGGCGGCACCAGCGGCAAAAACAAAAAACCCGCCTGCCAGAGCAGGAGATGCAAGAGACACGGGTTCAATCCCTGTGTCGGGAAGGTCCCCTGGAGCGGGGCATGGCAACCTACTCCAGTGGTCTTGCCTGGAGACTCCCATGGACAGGCGGGCTACAACCTGTAGGGTCTAGAGAGCGGAACACAACTGAATCGATTTAGCATGCACGCATAGCAGAAATTGTGTTGGTTGGGGGGTGTGGGTCCCAAGACCACCCCTAAGAATTGCTCAGAGAGCTCACAGGACTCAGGTTACACTTTTGCTCTCAGCTGTGATGTCCTCAGTGAAAGGGTGCAGAGCCGCGAAGGAGATCGTGCCGTGCGGCAGAGCCTGGAGGAACCGAGACACAGCCCCCGAGTCCTCGCCTGGTGGAACCGAGACACGGCCCCCGAGCCCTCGCCTGGAAGAGTCGAGACAGGGCCCCCGAGCCCTCGCCTAGTGGAACCGAGACACAGCCCCCGAGCCCTCGCCTAGTGGAACCGAGACACGGCCCCCGAGCCCTCGCCTGGAGGAGTCGAGACACGGCCCCTGAGCCCTCGCCTGGTGGAACCGAGAGCCCCTGAGTCCTCGCCTGGTGGAACCGAGACAGCCCCCGAGTCCTCGCCTGGCGGAGTCGAGACATGGCCCCCAAGCCCTTGCCTGGAGGAGTCGAGACACGGCCCCCGAGCCCTCGCCTGGTGGAACCGAGAGCCCCTGAGTCCTCGCCTGGTGGAACCGAGACAGCCCCCGAGTCCTCGCCTGGCGGAGTCGAGACACGGCCCCCAAGCCCTTGCCTGGAAGAGTCGAGACACGGCCCCCGAGCCCTCGCCTGGCGAAGTCGAGACGCGGCCCCCGAGCCCTCTCCTGGGGGAGTCAAGACGCGGCCCCCGAGCCCTCTCCTGGGGGAGTCGAGACGCGGCCCCTGAGTCCTCGCCTGGAGGAGTCGAGACGCGGCCCCCGAGCCCTCTCCTGGCGGAGTCGCCCAGGACCCGCTTCGTTCTTCAGCAGCGAACTGTGACCGCACGTGTGTGACCTGTTTTCCATCAGCACAGCTCGTGAGAGCCCCGCTGCCTCGGGGTTTTTACTGGGGGCTGAGAACACAGGCACCCTCTGCAGATTCAGTGCAAACCATGCTGCTTGCTTGAACGGTGCAGGCCTCGTGAGTGAGTCTTACTGCAGAGACTGGTGGGAGCCCTTCCCAAATTTGGGTTCCCAGATGGCAGCCAGGGCCAGCCTTGCAAGCAGGTGTCCCTATGGGCAGTGGCTTTAGGCCCGCCACGTGAGCTTTTTCTGCACAGTAATAGACTGTCTCTTTTCAGGGAAATTTCTGGGCATTCCAGTCTAGTCCATTCAAGAGAAGGGAAGGGTTTGATGTTGTTTTAATGAGCAGTAGTTATTCCCTGGCTGTTCCTTGACGAGTAGGAGTGGGGTTAGGCAGGTCAGGTGGGTCTTCCTGAGGACCAGAGGATGTATTACTCAGTAGAAGCATCTGTCTGGTTGAATTTCCCCACAAAGTTTCAAGTTTGGAGGCTCCCGAAGAAATTTGTCAAAGTTGTTTTATGATGCTCCAAACTGGACAGACTAGTGGTAAGCCACACACCGGGCCTGTAATTTGGTCATTGAAGAAGCTTCTCGGGAGGATTCATCCAAGAATCTTACCAGTCTGGTTCCAGGACTTACTGGGCAGGTTACCTGTTTGAGGGCGGCTCTGGGCTTTAGGTGAAGCTGTGGTTGTCAAGCGGGTTACAGCTTCTGGTTTTAGTCAGAAGGGCTCTGACGCTTGTATCCTGAAGACCCCACCAGGGCTGAGCCCTGCCTTACTCCAGCCAGCCGCTCTCAGAGGGCGAGCGGGAAGAACTGTAGAAAGGGGAGAACAGCTTCAAACTCCTGCTGTGCTGGGAGCTCGGTCAGTTACTTTTTACTCAGGGAAGACTTGGTGAAGAGGGATTGTAGGGCTTAAACATCTGCAGTTTGGGGGTCCAGAGCAGCCCCAGGAGTTCTGAGAGACCTGTGTGCTCACATGCAGCGCAGACCCCTGCGTGCCCCGGGGACACACGGCTGATTCGGGGAAAGTCACAGGAATTCCCTAGTCAGGCCTGTTTCTCTTTAACCTCAGCCGCGTTCCCTAAGCTTGTTTGCTCGTGGAACCCCCTTTTGGGGAGTACCCGTTTCTGTCTTAGGGGTACTAGTGTTTTGCAGAACTCAGTTTGGAAAATGCTCGCTGAGAGTTTATCAGCACCCTCGGGTAGATTTCCTGCAGGTGATGCCTGGGGAGGCCCTTCCTGGTGTGATGGCCCAGCCTCTTCTCACACAAAGTACAGGCGGTCGCGAGGCTTGGCTTCCATCATGCTGTTTGCTCAGGACTGTGGCTTTTAGTGTACAGATTTCCTTACATGTGAATTGTTCAGTCACTGAGTTGTGTCTGACTCTTTGCAACCCCATGAACTGCAGCACGTCAGGCTTCCCTGCCCTTTACCATCTCCCTGAGTTTGCTCAAATTTATGTCCATTGAGTCAGTGATACTATCCAGCCATCTCATCCTCTGTTGTCCCCTTCTCCTCCTGCCTTCAGCCTTTGCCAGTATCAGGGTCTTTTCCAGTGAGCCAGCTCTTTCATCAGGGGGCCAAAGTATTGGAGCTTCCCCTTCATTCAGCATCAGTCCTTCCAATGAATATTCAGGGTTGATTTCCTTTAGGATGGACTGGTTTGATCTCCTTGCAATCCAAGGGACTCTCAAGAGTCTTCTCCAGCACCACAGTTCAAAAGCATCAATTCTTTGGTGCCCAGCCTTCTTTATGAATGGAACGGTCATGACTGAAACCGTATTTCATTGTCCCGAGCATTCTTTTTTTTTTCTTTGCTGTTGTTTTTTGTGTGTTTGTCTTGGTGTAATGTGGTTTATGTCCAGCTCTTGTAAGTTGCCAGGACCAAGTACTGTTAGTGTTGGGGCTGGCAGTCCTGCCCAGAGAGTTTTCATTTGGGAAATAGGATGGAGACCTGTTTGAGGAGCCAGCAGAGGCTCTCTGGAGCTAACCACAGAAGAGGACATCTGGTCTCCCTGTTAGGGGGTCTGTGGAGGAATGTAAGTGGTCCCTAAACTTTGCTTTCCTCATTCAAGAGGTGGTTTCAGTCTGCCTGAGTTGTGAGGACCAGTGAGTCTCACTACACTTCACAGTGTGGAGGTGTCTTGTAACCGTTAATTAAGGGTGAGCTTGAGAACAGGACCCGCCTAGAGCAGGAAGGCCCGGCCCTCCCGGGAGCTGGAGCCGTGGGGAGAGCCAGCTCGTGCTGGTCTGGGCCGTGGGACTTTGTGCGCGTGACTGTTTGACAGTAGCGTGATCTGAGTCTGTTTTTCTTTGTGCCTTTCCCTGCATGTACTCTTTACTGTATATCTTTTCTGTTCCTCATATTTTCTACTTATTCCTAACTTTGGCTTGCTTTTTTTTTCTTCTAATTTTTAAATATTGGAGTATAATGTCCATCCAGAAAACTGCACACTCTAAAGGAGGGCCTCCTCTTTCAAACAGAGCACATTTTTAATACCTTGCATGAATTCTGATTTGAACAAACTAACAGAAAAAAGGCCCAGTTTTTCAGAGTAATGTTTTTGAGAAATAGTGTGCTTAAAGACTTTAAAAGTGCTTATCCGTTAGCAAGAAGGTATGAGTGCAGGTTGGCGAGTTTTCAGAGAGTGAACGTAGCCGGTAACCTGCCGCACAGCCGGAGCAGAGCTCTCCATGTCCTGAAGTCCCCGGGGCAACCACTGTTCTGACTCGAGCACCACAGAGCTGTCTGTTTTCACAGCTTTATTGAGATGTAATCTACATACTATAAAGTTCATCCAGGTAAGGTATATGATTGGGTGGTTGTTGGCGTTTTTTACTGAGTGCTCCAGCCATCATCATAATCTATTAAAGCACTTTCATCGTCGCCCCAAAAAGAAACCGGGATCAGCTCGCCTCGATGCCGCATTTCCTGCAGACCCCGCCCGCCCTTGGCAACCGCTGCCCTGCGCTCCGTGCCGTGGATTTGCCTGTTCTGGGCGTTCCGTGTAAACAGCCTTTGTGCTTGGCTTCTTTCCTCAGCATAAGGTTCTCAGGGTCCTTCCGTGCTGCAGCCTGTGTCTCTGGCTGAGCACTGTCATCGTGCAGCCAGACCACACTGTGCTGATCTGTTTTATTTGTTGGGCTGTGCCAGGTCTTATTTGTGGCACTCAGAATCTTCATTTAGTTTTTATTGCGGCATACAGGACCTTTAGTTGCAGCATGTGGGATCTCGTTCCCTGATTAGGGCTTGAACCTGGGTCCCTATGTTGGGAGTGCAGGGTCTTAGCCACTGGACCTCCAGGAAGTCCCTGTTGGCCAATTCTTTAGCTGATGGATGTTTCTTTTCTTCCCACTTTTGGCTATTGTGAAAATGTTTCCATGAACATATGTGTACCAGTTATTGTTTAGACTTACGCTTTCATTTCTCTTGAGTCTATACCCCGGAGCAGAATTCTGAGTCATAGCTGTGTTAGTTTATACTTCCGGCAGAAATGAATGGGAATGTATAGGATTTTAAAGAAAATCCAAACATTATGTCATTTTACCTGGAAAGACTTTAGTATCAACACTTCTTGCTAATGGATAAACACTTTTAAAATCTTTAAGCACGATGTTTCTCAAAACCATTACTCTAAAACACTGGGCCTTTTTTCTGTCAGTTTGTTCAAATCAGAATTCACGCAAGGTATTAAAAATGTGCTCTGTCTGAAAGAGGAGGCCCTCCTCTGGAGCGGGATCATTTTAAAAGCCTGCTCTCTGTCGGTGTGGGTCTGGGACCTGCGCGTGCTGGGCTCTGCTTGGTCCAGGCTTGTTTAGGAGGTTTCTGATCTTCCTGCTTCTGCTCAGTTGCCCGCTCAGTGTTCTCTCCTAAGCGTCCCTCTCCAGCCCGTCTTGCTTCTGTCGTGCCTTGCTGCCTCAGGCTGCAGGAGCCTCCTTGCTGCCTCAGGCTGCAGGAGCCTCCTTGCTCTCTAAGGCAAGCGCTTGGGTGGGGTGGCGACTGGCTGCCTTCCTGTGACTTGCCAGGGACCTTGGTGCAAGGCTGGGTAGCGCGTTCACCTGTCAAGTCTCACAGCTGCTTTCTGTGAAGTGTTTTGGGTCTTCTCCTCCTCTTACTTGGACCACAGAAGCTTTTCCAACCCATTGGAGCCTTTGCTTTCTGGGCTTCTCTCAAGCCTTCCGTTTCCGCTTGGAAAGTGGCACGTTTCCCCTGCGCTCACTTCTGTCTGGAGAGCCCTTGCCAGGTGGTCACATTCACCACCCTCCGTCTTCCGGCCCTTCCTGCTGCTGTCCCTGGGCCGGCAGGCTCCGTGGACACTTGGCCTGCGAAAGGAGAGTCGCTGCGGGCAGGCTGCCCTCGCCGGCCGTGGCACCCTGACGAGCCGGGCCCTCCGGCGGCCGGCCTGCTCCCTGCCCCCTCGCTGCTCCACAGCCTCCCGTCTGTTCCCAGCGCGCTCCCGAGACTCCTTTCTGTGCCTGTCAAGGTTCGGCCAGGAAGACAGGAACTGCTCCGGTGTTTCGGGTGGCAAGGGATTTCACGCAGTGACTCGGAGGCTTACAGAGCCACCGTCCGGGCCCAGGTGATGGTGGTGGCCACAGAGCCAGGGAGACATGCTGTCAGCTTCCAGAAATGCAGGGCACGCGCGCCCCAGGGCCTGCCGAGGCCCGCCGGGCCTTGTGTGGGACCTCGGGGTGGTTTTCGGAGCGTGCTCCCGGCCGCTGGGGCACGGCCGCGCCTGCCAGAGGCCAGGCCCGGGCTCGCCGCTCCTGCGAGGGCCACCGTGCGGCCCGCCTCGGCGCCTCTGCCTTTGCGTCCCCTAGGGATCCCCAGCCTTTCCTCGCCTCGCGGGACCCCGCTGTGCTGCCAACACACAGCCCAGCTTCTCCTAAAATGAGGGGAGCACCGAACCTTAGAAAACATAAGCAAACCATCCTCGACATGTTGCTGCGGGATTATCTTACAGATGAAGACACCTGCTGTCTGGAAGCGAGTATGAAACAGATGCATAAATAAACTTTTATTTTTATAATTGTTTTTATTTATAGACTATAAAGCAATTGGAAAAATAGGAGAGGGAACGTTTTCTGAAGTTATGAAGATGCAGAACCTGAGAGATGGCAACTACTACGCATGTAAACAGATGAAGCAGCACTTTGAAAGGTAGGCAGCCCGAGGCCTGTTGGAGACTAAATGCAGGAATAGGTGTGAATGGATAAGACCAACTTAGTGGGAAAACTGTATTCATGCGGTAGCGTGTAGCATCAGATTTCTTTGGGCAGAGAGGATTAAAGGCTGATTTTATCTTTATCGTACTGGAATTTATTCATGTCCCAGTTTCAGTTCAGTTCAGTTGCTCAGTCATGTGCGACTCTTTGTGACCCCATGAACCACAGCACGCCAGGCTCCCCGTCCATCACCAACTCCTGGAGTTCACTCAAACTCATCTCCATCGAGTCGGTGATGCCATCTAGCTATCTCATCCTCTGTCGTCCCCTTCTCCTCCTGCCCCCAATCCCTCCCAGCATCAGGGTCTTTTCCAATGAGTCAGCTCTTCGCATGAGGTGGCCAAAGTATTGGAGTTTCAGCTTTAGCATCAGTCCTTCCAAAGAACACCCAGGACTGATCTCCTTTAGAATGGACTGGTTGGATCTCCTTGCAGTCCAAGGGACTCTCTAGAGTCTTATCCAACGCCACAGTTCAAAAGCGTCAATTCTTCAGTGTTCAGCTTTCCTCATAGTCCAACTCTCACATCCATACATGACCACTGGAAAAACCATAGCCTTGACTAGATGGACCTTTGTTGGCAAAGTCATGTCTCTGCTTTTGAATATGCTATCTAGGTTGGTCATAACTTTCTTTCCAAGGAGTAAGCGTCTTCTAATTTCATGGCTGCAGTCACCATCTGCAGTGATTTTGGAGCCCCCAAAAATAAAGTCTGACACTGTTTCCACTGTTTCCCCATCTATTTCCCATGAAGTGATGGGACCAGATGCCATGATCTTCATTTTCTGAATGTTGAGCTTTAAGCCAACTTTTTCACTGTCCTCTTTCACTTTCATCAAGAGGCTTTTGAGCTCCTCTTCACTTTCTGCCATAAGGGTGGTGTCATCTGCATATCTGAGGTTATTGATATTTCTCCCAGCAATCTTGATTCCAGTTTGTGCTTCTTCCAGCCCAGCGTTTCTCATGATGTACTCTGCATATAAGTTAAATAAGCAGGGTGACAATATACAGCCTTGATGTACTCCTTTTCCTATTTGGAACCAGTCTGTTGTTCCATGTCCAGTTCTAACTGTTGCTTCCTGACCTGCATATAGGTTTCTCAAGAGGCAGGTCAGGTNCTGAGGTTATTGATATTTCTCCTGGCAATCTTGATTCCAGCTTGTGTTTCTTCCAGTCCAGCGTTTCTCATGATGTACTCTGCATAGAAGTTAAATAAGCAGGGTGACAATATACAGCCTTGACGGACTCTTTTTCCTATTTGGAACCCGTCTGTTGTTCCATGTCCAGTTCTAATTGTTGCTTCCTGACCTGCATACAGATTTCTCAAGAGGCAGGTCATGTGGTCTCGTATTCCCATCTTTTTCAGAATTTTCCACAGTTTATTGTGATCCACACAGTCAAAGGCTTTGGCATTGTCAATAAAGCAGAAATAGATGTTCTTCTGGAACTCTCTTGCTTTTTCCATGATCCAGCAGATGTTGGCAATTTGAGCTCTGGTTCCTCTGTCTTTTCTAAAACCAGCTTGAACATCAGGAAGTTCACGGTTCACGTATTGCTGAAGCCTGGCTTGGAGAATTTGAGCATTACTTTACTGGCGTGTGAGATGAGTGCAATTGTGTGGTAGTTGGAGCATTCTTTTGCATTGCCTTTCTTTGGAATTGGAATGAAAACTGAGCTTTTCCAGTCCTGTGGCCACTGCTGAGTTTTCCAAATTTGCTGGCATATTGAGTGCAACACTTTCACAGCATCATCTTTCAGGATTTGAAACAGGTCCACTGGAATCCCATCACCTCCACTAGCTTTGCTCATAGTGATGCTTTCCAAGGCCCACTTGACTTCAGATTCCAGGATGTCTGGCTCCAGGTGAGTGATCACACCATCATGATCATCTGGGTCGTGAAGATCTTTTTTGTACAGTTCTTCTGTGTATTCTTGCCACCTCTTCTTCATATCTTCTGCTTCTGTTAGGTCCAGACCATTTCTGTCCTTTATTGAGCCCATCTTTGCATGAAATGTTCCCTTTGTATCTCTAATATTCTTGAAGAGATCTCTAGTCTTTCCCATTCTGTTCTTTTCCTCTTTTTCTTTGCATAACTGACAACCAAATCAAAAAATGGGTAAGAACCTAAACAGACATTTTTCCAAGACAGACATACAGATGGTTAAAAGGCCTATGAAAAAAATGCTCAACATTGCTAATTATTAGAAATGCAATCAAGACCACAATAAAGTATCACCTCACACCCATTGGAATAGCTATCATCAAGTCTACTAATAAAAGATGCTGGAGAGAGTAGAGATACGAAATTCTCCTACTCTGGTGAGAATGTAAATTTGTACAGCCACTATTGGGAACAGTATGGAGGTTCCTTAAAAAACTAAAAAGAAGACTACTGTATGGTCCTGCAATCCCACTCCTGGAACTACATCTGGAGAAAACCATAATGATTCAGAAATGAGAGGGGCCATTACAACCAATACCACAGAAATAAGCATTATAGAAGAGTGCTGTGAACAATTACATGCCAACAAACTGTAAAACCTAGAAGAAATGGATAAATTCCTAGAAACATACAACCTACCAAGAATGGATCATGAGGACATAGAAATTCTATGTGACCAGATCTATAACTAGAAAAGAGGTTGAATCAGAAAGAGAAGTGTAGGACCTGATGGCTTCACTAAAAATTATACTAGACATTTAAAGAAAAATTAATGCCAATTCTCCTTAAACTTTTCCAAAAAACTTTAGAGGAAGCAGCATCCCAAACTCATTCTATGAAGCCTTCATTGACCTAAATCAAAGTTAGACAACAATACTAATCAACCAATCAGTGGATATCAAGATGGCAAAGTAGGAAAACATGGAACCCACCTTTGGCTACAAACACAGCAAAAACACATCTACATGAGGAAAATTTCTCGCAAAAAAACCACCTGGAAACTGGCAGAAGATCTCTTATACAACCAAAGCTACAAGAAAGATCTCCACATAACCAGTGGGATCAAAAAAAAAAAGAATAGACCAATATCTCTGATAATTGTTCGTGTAAAAATTGCTAATACTACCAAATCTAATTCAGCAGAATGTTTAAAAGATTATACACCATAACCAAATGATTTCTTCCTAGAATGCAAGGATAGTACAACCTGAAAAAATGAATGTAACATGCCACATTAACAGAATGAAGGATGAAGTTCAGTTCAGCCCAGTTCAGTTGCTCAGTCGTGTCTGACTCTTTGTGACCCCATGAACTGCAACACACTGGGCCTCCCTATCCATCACCAACTCCCAGAGTCCACCCAAATCCATATCCATCGAGTCGGTGATGCCATCCAACCATCTCATCCTCTGTCATCCCCTTCTCCTCCTGTCCTCAATCTTTCCAAGGGTCAGGGTCTTTTCAAATGAGTCAGCTCTTCGCAACAGGTGGCCAAAGTATTGGAGTTTCAGCTTAAAAATCAGTCCTACCAATGAACACCCAGGACTGATCTCCTTTAGGATGGACTGGTTGGATCTCCTTGCAATCCAAGGGACTCTCAAGAGGTTTCTCCAACACCACACTTCCAAAGCATCAATTCTGTGATGCTCGGCTTTCTTTATAGTCCAACTCTCACATCCATACATAACCACTGGAAAAACCATAGCCTTGACTAAACGGACCTTTGTTGGCAAAGTAATGTCTCTGATTTTTAATATGCCGTCTAGGTTCGTCATCACTTTCCGTCCAAGGAGTAAGAGTCTTGTAATTTCATGGCTGCAATCATCATCTGCAGTGATTTTGGAGCCCAGAAAAATAAAGTCAGCCACTGTTTCCACTGTTTCCCCATCTATTTGCCATGAAGTGATGGGACTAGATGCCATGATCTTAGTTTTATGAATGTTGAGCTTTAGGCCAACTTTTTAAGTCTCCTCTTTCACTTTCATCAAGAGGCCCTTTAGTTCTTCTTCACTTTCTGCCATAAGGGTGGTTATGCATATCTGAGGTTATTGATATTTCTCCCAGTAATCTTGATCTCAGCTTGTGCTTCATCCAGCCCAGCGTTTTTCATGATGTACTCTGCATAGAAGTTAAATAAGTCGGGTGACAATATACAGCCTTGACGGACTCCTTTTCCTATTTGGAACCAGTTTGTTGTTCCATGTCCAGTTCTAACTCTTGCTTCCTGACATACAGATTTCTCAGGAGTCAGGTCAGGTGGTCTGGTATTCCCATCTCTCTCAGAATTTTCCACAGTTTATTGTGATCCACACAGTCAAAGCCTTTGGCACAGTCAATAAAGCAGAAATAGATGTTTTTTGGGAACTCTCTTGCTTTTTCGATGATCCAGCGGATGTTGGCAATTTGATCTCTGGTTCCTCTGCCTTTTCTAAAACCAGCTTGAACATCTGGAAGTTCACAGTCACGTATTCCTGAAGCCTGGCTTGGTGAATTTTAAGCATTACTTTACTATCATGTGAGATGAGTGAAATTTTGTGGTAGTTTGAGCATTCTTTGGCATTGCCTTTCTTTGGAATTGGAATGAAAACTGACCTTTTCCAGTCCTGTGGCCATGGCTGAGCTTTCCAAATTTGCTGGCATATTAAGTGCAGCACTTTCATAGCATCATCTTTCAGGATTTGAAATAGCTCAATTGGAATTCCATCACCTCCACTAGCTTTGTCTGTAATGATGCTTCCTAAGGCCCACTTGACGTCACATTCCAGGATGTCTGGTTCTAGGTGAGTGATCACACCATCGTGATTATCTGGGTTGTGAAGATCTTTTTTGTACACTTCTTCTGTGTATTCTTGCCACCTCTTAATATCTTCTGCTTCTGTTAGGTCCCTGCCATTTTGGTATATATATTTATCAATTAATACACAAAAATCATTTCACAGAATTCAACAACCTTTCAATGTAAAAACTCAACAAACTAGATACAGGCGAAAACTACTTTGATATAAAAAATTAAAACTCACAATTAGCATTGTACTCAATGGTAAAAAGCTGAAATCTTTTCCTCTACAATCATGAACAGACGAAGATACCCACTGTTTTCACTTCTATTCAACACAGTACTGGAAGTGCCAGACAGCGGTTAGGTAATAAAATAAATCAAAGGCATCCATATGGGAAAGGAAGAAGCAAAATGATCTCTATTTACAGATGTTATAATCTTATGTGTAAAAAATCCTATACATTCCATTGAAAAACTGTTAGAATAAATGAATTCAAAGTTGCAGGATACACAACTAACACAAAATCACATATGTTTCTATACACTAAAAATGAAAATTTTCTAAAGAAAAAATTTTTAAAACAATTCCATTTACAAGAGCATCAAAAAGAATAAAAATTTTTTAAAATAAGGAGATGAAAAGTAGAAAACACTGGTAAGAGAACATAAACAGTACAGAAATAAGTGGAAAAGCATCCCATGTTCATGGATTGGAAAACTTATTATTGTTAAAATATCTGTACATCTCAAGGCAACCTACAAAGTCAATGCAATCCCTATCAAAATCCCAATGATGTATTCTGCAGAAATAGAAAATCCTGTCCAAAAATTCATATGGAATCTCAAAGGACACTAAATTGCCAAAATAACCTTTAAAGAAGAACAAAGCTAGAGAACTTACACTTCCTCATTTCAAAACTCACTACAAAGCTAAAAAACAGAAGGCACTTACAGACCAATGGAGTAAAATAAGCTGCCAAGATATAAACTCTCACATACATGGTCAAATGATTTTCAACAAAGGTGCTAAGTCCATTTGATGAGGAAAGGACAGTCTGTTTAACAAATGGTTTGTGGAAAACTGGATATGAACAGGCAAAAGATGAAGTTAGACCCTTTCTTTGCACCATACATTAAAACTAATTCAAAACTGATCAATACCTACATGAAAGTGAAAGTGAAGTCGCTCAGTCGTGCCCGACTCTTTGCGACCCCATGGAAAGTAGCCTGCACCAAGCTCCTCCGTCCATGGGATTTTCCAGGCAAGAGTACTGGAGTGGGTTGCCATTTCCTTCTCCAGGGAATCCTACATATAAGACCTAAAATCAAAAACTCTTAGGGGGGAAAAAAAAAAAAACAGGAAAAATCTTTATGGCACTGGATTTAGAAAATTTTCTTCAATATGACACTAAATAAAGTACAGGAAACAAAGTCAAAATAAATAAACTGGACTACGCCAAAATTTAAAACTTCTCTTCATCAAAAGACTTTCACAGAATGAAATGACAATCCACGAAATGGGAAAATATTTACAAATCATAATCTCATAAGGAATTGATATCCAGAATATATAAAGTACTCTTAAAACTCAACAAAAATTGAAATAACCCGATTCTAAAATAGGCAAAACTTGTCCATAGACTTATCTCCAAAGAAGATATACAAATGATCAATAAGCACATGAAAAGATGCTCTAGATCACTTACTATTATGGAAAAACAAATCAAAGCTATAATGAGGTATCATGTCATGTGCATTAGGATGACTACTAACAAAAAAAATAACCAGAAGGGTGGAGTAAAAGAACACGTGCTTATCTCCTCCTGCAAGATCACCAAAATCAAAACTAGGTGTTGAACAACCATCAACAGGAGGATGCTGGAACTCACTACAAAAAAAAAAAAACAAACAACCTCATGTCCAAAGATAAAGCAGAAGCCACAGGAGACAGTAGGAGGGGCACAATCACGATAAAATAAGTCCCATTCCTGCTGGGTGAATGACACACAAACTGAAGGACAATGATACCAAAGAAGTTTTCCCACTGTTGTGAAGGTTCTCAACCCAACAACAGGCTTCCCAGCCTGGGGATTTGACAAGAGTGAAGTCGTTCAGTCGTGTCCGACTCTTTGTGACCCCATAGACCATAGCCCACCAGGCTTCTCTGTCCATGGGATTCTCCAGGCAAGAATACTGGAGCCGACCCAGGGATCGAACTCAGGTCTCCTGCATTAGAGGCAGATATTTTAACCTCTTAGCCACCAGGGAAGGGGCTAAGGGGATTTGACAAAGGAACTGGGAATTCCCAGAGAATCTGACCTTGAAGGCCATCAGACTTGATTACAGGATTTCCACAGGACTAGCGGAAACAGAAATTCTAGTCTTGGAGGACACAAACAAAATCTTGTGCACACCAAGACCCAGAGGAAGGAAGGAATAACCACACAGGAGACTGAACTTAAACTATATACTCGTGTTGGAGGGTTTCCTGTGGAGGAATGGGTTGTCAGGGGCTCACCACAGGGACGAGGGCACTGACAGCAGCAGTCCTGAAGGTCCCTGTTGGCATAAGGCTTCTTGGAGATTGCCCTTAACCCTGCCACAGAGCCCATGGACCCCATGGATGGGTTGTCTCAGGCCCAACAACTAACAGGGAGGGAAGGCAAACCCACCCATTAGCAGATAATTGGATTAAAGCTTTATCACTTCATGGGAAATAGATGGGGAAACAGTGGAAACAGTGTCAGACTTTATTTTGGGGGGCTCTAAAATCACTGCAGATGGTGATTTCAGCCAAATTAAAAGACGCTTACTCCTTGGAAGTAAAGTTATGACCAACCTAGATAGCATATTCAAAAGCAGAGACATTACTTTGCCGACTAAGGTCCATCTAGTAAAGGCTATGGTTTTTCCTGTGGTCACATATGGATGTGAGAGTTGGACTGTGAAGAAGGCTGAGTGCCAAAAAATTGATGCTTTTGAAGTGTGGTGTTGGAGAAGACTCTTGAGAGTCCCTTGGGCTGCAAGGAGATCCAACCAGTCCATTCTGAAGGAGATCAGCCCTGGGATTTCTTTGGAAGGAATGATGCGAAAGCTGAAACTCCGGTACTTTGGCCACCTCATGCCAAGAGTTGACTCATTGGAAAAGACTCTGCTGCTGGGAGGGATTGGGGGCAGGAGGAGAAGGGGACGACAGAGGATGAGATGGCTGGATGGCATCACGGACTCGATGGACGTGAGTCTGAGTGAACTCCGGGAGTTGGTGATGGACAGGGAGGCCTGGCGTGCTGCGATTCATGGGGTCGCAAAGAGTCAGACACGACTGGGCAACTGAACTGAACTGTGCAAGGCCTTGCCCACCAGAGCAAGACCTAGTTTTTCCCATTGCCAGTCCCTCCCATCAGGAAGCTTACCCAAGCCTCTTAGCCTCCTCCATCAGAGGGCAGACAGAAAAATCAAGAAGAATCACAACCCCACAGCCAGAACCAAAACCACATTACAGAAAGATAACCATGATGAAAAAGCAGAAAGTTATGTCCCAGATACAGGGACAAGGTAAAACAACAGAAAAAACTAAATGAAGTTGATATAGACAACCTTTCAGAAAAAAGATTCAGAATAATGATAGTGAAGGTGATCCAGAATATTGGGAAAACAATGGAGAAGATGCAAAAATACCAAAGACCTATAAGAGTTAAAGAACAAACAAACAAACATGAATAATACACTGGAAGGGATCAATAGCAGTTAACTGAGGAAAAGGACAGATAAATGACCTAGAGGACAGAATAGTGGAAACCACTGTAGCAGAACAGAAAATAGAAAATAACTGAAGACAGCATAAGAGACCTCTGGGACAATATTAAACACACCAACATTTGCATTATAGTGGTCCCAGAAGAAGAAAAAAAGAGAGAAGGACCTGAGAAAATAGTTGAAGAGATAATAGGTAAAAACTTTCCTAACATGGGAAAGGAAATATTCAACCAAGTCCAGGAGACACGGAGAGTCGCAGGCAGGATAAACCCAAGAGGGACTGCACCAAGACACATAGCAATCAAACTGACAACAATTAAAGACAAAGATAAAATACTAAATCAAATCACTTACCATTATACAGTGGAAGTGACAAACAGATTCAAGGGATTCGATCTGATAGACAGAGTGCCTGAAGAACTATGGACTGAGATACCCCATGCCCAAGGTAAGAGAAACACAAGTAAGAGGGTAGGTGTGGCAAGAGGGCATTAGAGGGCAGACACACTGAAACCATACTCACAGAAAACTAGTCAATCTAATCACACTAGGACCAAGCCTTGTCTAACTCAATGAAACCAAGCCATGCCCGCAGGGCAACCCAAGACGGGCAGGTCATGGTGGAGAGGTCTGACAGAATGTGGTCCACTGGAGTAGGAAATGGCAAACCACTTCAGTATTCTTGCCTTGAGAACCCCATGAACAGTATGAAAAGGCAAAATGATAGGATACTGAAAGAGGAACTCCCCAGGTCAGTAGGTGCCCAATATGCTACTGGAAGTCAGTGGAGAAATAACTCCAGAAAGAATGAAGGGATGGAGCCAAAGCAAAAACAATACCCAGCTGTGGATGTGACTGGTGATAGAAGCAAGATCCGGTGCTGTAAAGAGCAATATTGCATAGGAACATGGAATGTCAGGTCCATGAATCAAGGCAAATTGGAAGTGGTCAAACAAGAGATGGCAAGAGTGAATGTCGACATTCTAGAAATCAGTTCAGTTCAGTCGCTCAGTCGTATCCGACTCTTTGCGACCCCATGAATCGCAGCACGCCAGGCCTCCCTGTTCATCACCATCTCCCAGAGTTCACTCAGACTCACATCCATCGAGTCCGTGATGCCATCCAGCCATCTCATCCTGGGTCGTCCCCTTCTCCTCCTGCCCCCAATCCCTCCCAGCATCAGAACCCAGTTGTGGATGTGACTGGTGATAGAAGCAAGGTCCAATGCTGTAAAGAGCAATATTGCATAGGAATCTGGAATGTCAGGTCCATGAATCAAGGCAAATTGGAAGTGGTCAAACAGGAGATGGCAAGAATGAACGTCGACATTCTAGGAATCAGCGAACTAAAATGGACTGGAATGGGTGAATTTAACTCAGATGACCATTATATCTACTACTGCGGACAGGAATCCCTCAGAAGAAATGGAGTAGCCATCATGGCAACAAAAGAGTCCGAAATGCAGTACTTGGATGCAATCTCAAAAACGACAGAATGATCTCTGTTCATTTCCAAGGCAAACCATTCAATATCACGTAATCCAAGTCTATGCCCCAACCACTAATGCTGAAGAAGCTGAAGTTGAACGGTTTTACGAAGATCTACAAGACCTTTTAGAACTAACACCTAAAAAAGATGTCCTTTTCATTATAGGGGACTGGAATGCAAAAGTAGGAAGTCAAGAAACACCTGGAGTAACAGGCAAATTTGGCCTTGGAATGCAGAATGAAGCAGGGCAAAGACTAATAGAGTTTTGCCAGGAAAATTCATTGGTCATAGCAAACACCCTCTTCCAACAACAGAAGAGAAGACTCTACACATGGACATCACCAGATGGTCAACACTGAAATCAGATTGATTATATTCTTTGCAGCCAAAGATGGAGAAGCTCTATACAGTCAACAAAAACAAGACCAGGAGCTGACTGTGGCTCAGATCAAGAACTCCTTATTAACAAGGCTCAGATCTTGAACTCCTTATTACCAAATTCAAACATTGTTGTTATATCATCCTTATTACAGACTTTAAGCTGAGTTGTTTTTTGTGTAATCATCAGCTCTGGGCTTAAAGGAAAAAATATTTTATGTGACTATTGGAAGAAAAGTTATGTCCAACCTAGATAGCATTTTCAAAAGCAGAGACATTACTTTGCCGACTAAGGTCCATCTAGTCAAGGCTATGGTTTTTCCTGTGGTCACATATGGATGTGAGAGTTGGACTGTGAAGAAGGCTGAGTGCCAAAAAATTGATGCTTTTGAAGTGTGGTGTTGGAGAAGACTCTTGAGAGTCCCTTGGGCTGCAAGGAGATCCAACCAGTCCATTCTGAAGGAGATCAGCCCTGGGATTTCTTTGGAAGGAATGATGCGAAAGCTGAAACTCCGGTACTTTGGCCACCTCATGCCAAGAGTTGACTCATTGGAAAAGACTCTGCTGCTGGGAGGGATTGGGGGCAGGAGGAGAAGGGGACGACAGAGGATGAGATGGCTGGATGGCATCACGGACTCGATGGACGTGAGTCTGAGTGAACTCCGGGAGTTGGTGATGGACAGGGAGGCCTGTAGTGCTGTGATTCATGGGGTCGCAAAGAGTCAGACACGACTGGGCAACTGAACTGAACTGAGCAAGGCCTTGCCCACCAGAGCAAGACCTAGTTTTTCCCATTGCCAGTCCCTCCCATCAGGAAGCTTACCCAAGCCTCTTAGCCTCCTCCATCAGAGGGCAGACAGAAAAATCAAGAAGAATCACAACCCCACAGCCAGAACCAAAACCACATTACAGAAAGATAACCATGATGAAAAAGCAGAAAGTTATGTCCCAGATACAGGGACAAGGTAAAACAACAGAAAAAACTAAATGAAGTTGATATAGACAACCTTTCAGAAAAAAGATTCAGAATAATGATAGTGAAGGTGATCCAGAATATTGGGAAAACAATGGAGAAGATGCAAAAATACCAAAGACCTATAAGAGTTAAAGAACAAACAAACAAACATGAATAATACACTGGAAGGGATCAATAGCAGTTAACTGAGGAAAAGGACAGATAAATGACCTAGAGGACAGAATAGTGGAAACCACTGTAGCAGAACAGAAAATAGAAAATAACTGAAGACAGCATAAGAGACCTCTGGGACAATATTAAACACACCAACATTTGCATTATAGTGGTCCCAGAAGAAGAAAAAAAGAGAGAAGGACCTGAGAAAATAGTTGAAGAGATAATAGGTAAAAACTTTCCTAACATGGGAAAGGAAATATTCAACCAAGTCCAGGAGACACGGAGAGTCGCAGGCAGGATAAACCCAAGAGGGACTGCACCAAGACACATAGCAATCAAACTGACAACAATTAAAGACAAAGATAAAATACTAAATCAAATCACTTACCATTATACAGTGGAAGTGACAAACAGATTCAAGGGATTCGATCTGATAGACAGAGTGCCTGAAGAACTATGGACTGAGATACCCCATGCCCAAGGTAAGAGAAACACAAGTAAGAGGGTAGGTGTGGCAAGAGGGCATTAGAGGGCAGACACACTGAAACCATACTCACAGAAAACTAGTCAATCTAATCACACTAGGACCAAGCCTTGTCTAACTCAATGAAACCAAGCCATGCCCGCAGGGCAACCCAAGACGGGCAGGTCATGGTGGAGAGGTCTGACAGAATGTGGTCCACTGGAGTAGGAAATGGCAAACCACTTCAGTATTCTTGCCTTGAGAACCCCATGAACAGTATGAAAAGGCAAAATGATAGGATACTGAAAGAGGAACTCCCCAGGTCAGTAGGTGCCCAATATGCTACTGGAAGTCAGTGGAGAAATAACTCCAGAAAGAATGAAGGGATGGAGCCAAAGCAAAAACAATACCCAGCTGTGGATGTGACTGGTGATAGAAGCAAGATCCGGTGCTGTAAAGAGCAATATTGCATAGGAACATGGAATGTCAGGTCCATGAATCAAGGCAAATTGGAAGTGGTCAAACAAGAGATGNAACTGTGGTGTTGGAGAAGACTCTTGAGAGTCTCTTGGACTGCACATCCCACCTGTCCATTCTGAAGGAGATCAGCCCTGGGATTTCTTTGGAAGGAATGATGCTAAAGCTGAAACTCCAGTACTTTGGCCACCTCATGTGAAGAGCTGACTCATTGGAAAAGACTCTGATGCTGGGAGGGATTGGGGTCAGGAGGGGAAGGGGACAACAGAGGATGAGATGGCTGGATGGCATCACTGACTCGATGGACGTGAGTCTGAGTGAACTCTGGGAGTTGGTGATGAACAGGGAGGCCTGGTGTGCTGCGATTCATGGGGTCGCAAAGAGTCGGACACGACTGAGCAACTGAACTGAACTGGACTGAATTTACATGTACCATAAAATTCACTCATGTTAAGTATACAATTAAGTCATGTTTGGTAAATTTATAAAGTTGTGCAACTACCACAGTGTAGTTTTAGAATATCTCCATCACCCCAAATAGGTTCCTTGTGCCAATTTACAAACAATTTCCACTCCCATCTCTACCCTCAGTCAATCACTGGTCTGCTTTCTGGCTCTCAGTTCAGTTCAGTCGCTCAGTCGTGTTCGACTCCTTGCGACCCCATGGACTGCAGCACACCAGGCTTCCCTTTTCACCACCAACTCCCACAATTTACTTACACTCATGTCCATTGATTTTGTGATGCCATCCAACCATCTCATCCTCTGTCATCCCCTTCTCCCCCCACCTTCAATCTTTCCCAGCATCAGGGTCTTTTCCAGTGAATCATTTCTTCACATCAGTTGGCCAAACTATTGGAGTTTCAGCTTCAGCATCAGTCTTTCCAAGGAATATTTAGGACTGATTTCCTTTAGGACTGGTTGGATCTCCTTGCAGTCCAAGGGACTCTCAAGAGTCTTCTCCAACACCACACTTCAAAAGCATCAATTCTTTGGTGCTCAGCTTTCTTTATAGTTCAACTTTCACATTCATACATGACTACTGGAAAAACCATAGCTTTGACTAGACATACCTTTGTTGGCAAAGTAATATGCTTTTTAATATGTTGTTTCTAGGTTTGTCATATCTTTCCTTCCAAGGAGCAACTGTCTTTTAATTTCATGGCTGGAGTCACCAGCTATAGTGATTTTGGAGCCCCCGAAAATGAAGTCTGTCACTGTTTCCACTGTTTTCCTATCTATTTCCCATGAAGTGATGGGACCAGATGCCATGACCTTAGTCTTTTTAATGTTGAGTTTTAAGCCAACTTTTTCACTCTCCTTTTTCACTTTCATCAAGAGGCTCTTTAGTTCTCCTTTGCTTTCTGCCATAAAGGTGGTGTCATCTGCATATCTGAAGTTATTGATATTTTTCCCAGCAATCTTGATTCCAGCTTGTGCTTCCTCCAGCCCATAGTTTCTCATGATGTACTCTGCATATAAGTTAAATAAGCAGGGTGACAACATACAGCCTTAATGTACTCTTTCTGTATTTGGAACCAGTCTGTTGTTCCATGTCCAGTTTTAACTATTGCTTCCTGACCTGCATACAGATTTCTCAAGAGGCAGGTCAAGTAGTCTGATATTCCCATCTCTTGAAGAATTTTCCACAGTTTATTGTGATCCACACAGTCAAACCCTTTGGCACAGTCAATAAGGCAGAAATAGACGTTATTCCAGAACACTTGCTTTTTCGATGATCCAACGGATTTTGGCAATTTGATCTCTGGTTCCTCTGCCTTTTCTAAATCCAACTTGAACCTCTGGAAGTTCACGGTTCACATACTGTTGAAGCATGACTTGGAGAATTTTGAGCATTACTTTACTACTGTGTGAGATGACTGCAATTGGGCATCCTCTGGTATTGCCTTTCTTTGGGATTGGAATGAAAACTGACCTCTTCCAGTCCTGTGGCCACTACCGAGTTTTCCAAATGTGCTGGCATATTGAGTGCAGCACTTTCACAGCATCATCTTTTAGGATTTGAAATAGCTCAACTGCAATTCCATCACCTCCACTAGCTTTGTTCATAGTGATGCTTCCTAAGGCTCACTTGACTTCACATTCCAGGATATCTGGCTCTAGGTGAGTGATCACACCATCGTGGTTATCTGGATCATGAAGATCTTTTTTGTAATGTACTTCTGTGTGTTCTTGTCACCTCTTCTTAGTATCTTTTGCTTCTGTTAGGTCTATACCATTTCTGTCCTTTACTGTGCCCATCTTTCATGAAATGTTCCCTTGGTATCTCTAATTACCTCGAAGAGATCTTTGGTCTTTCCCATTCTATTGTTTTCCTCTGTTTCTTTGCATTGATCACTGAGGAAGGCTTTCTTATCTCTCCTTGCTATTTTTTGGAACTCTGCATTCAAATGGGTATATCTTTTCTTTTCTTTGCCTTGAGCTTCTCTTCTTTTCACAGCTATTTGTAAGGCCTCCTAGGACAGCCATTTTGCTTTTTTGCATTTCTTTTTCTTGGGGATGGTCTTGAAGCCTGTCTCTGATACAATGTCAGGAACCTCTATTGATAGTTCTTCACGTACTCTATCAGATCTAATCCTAGATCCTAATCCTAGATCTGATAGACAGAGTGCCTGATAAATGCAGTTATACAACATGTTCTCTCTTGTGCCAGGCTTCTCTCACTTAGTGTTGTTTCTGAGGTTCATACATGTTTTAGCATGCAACTTATTCCATTAAAGGTGCTGAACAGTATTCCATTGTATACATATACCACATTTTGTTTGTCTACTCATCAGCTGATGAATATCTGAAGTATTTTCAGTTTGTTGCTACTATCATGAATAATGTTTCTAATAAATATTCACATATATATCGTGAAGTGGACATTTGTTCTCATTTTCCTTGGCTATATCTAGTGGAGTGGAATTGGTGGATCATACTGTGGAAACAGTGTCAGACTTTATTTTTGGGGGCTCCAAAATCACTGCAGATGGTGACTGCAGCCATGAAATTAGAAGACGCTTACTCCTTGGAAGAAAAGTTATGACCAACCTAGATAGTATATTCAAAAGCAGAGACATTATTTTGCCGACTAAGATCTGTCTAGTCAAGGCTATGGTTTTTCCTGTGGTCATGTATGGATGTGAGAGTTGGACTGTGAAGAAGGCTGAGCGCCGAAGAATTGATGCTTTTGAACTGTGGTACTGGAGAAGACTCTTGAGAGTCCCTTGGACTGGAACGAGATCCAACCAGTCCATTCTGAAGGAGATCAGCCCTGGGATTTCTTTGGAGGGAATGATGCTAAAGCTGAAACTCCAGTACTTTGGCCACCTCATGTGAAGAGCTGACTCATTGGAAAAGACTCTGATGCTGGGAGGGATTGGGGGCAGGAGGAGAAGGGGACGACCGAGGATGAGA
The DNA here is from genome assembly GCA_006410635.1 of Cephalophus harveyi. Taxonomy (NCBI): domain Eukaryota; kingdom Metazoa; phylum Chordata; class Mammalia; order Artiodactyla; family Bovidae; genus Cephalophus; species Cephalophus harveyi. The sequence continues at coordinate 181,271 of SJYT01003770.1, forward strand.
TGGCTGGATGGCATCACGGACTCGATGGATGTGAGTCTGAGTGACCTCCGGGAGATGGTGATGGACAGGGAGGCCTGGCATGCTGTGATTCATGGAGTCACAGAGAGTCGGACACGACTGAGTGACTGAACTGAATGACTGACTGACTGTTATTAAGCTTATATTTAATCTTAGCTTTAAGAAACTGCCAGATTGTTTTTCCAACTTCCCTGGTGGCTCACATGGTAAAGTGTCTTTCTACAATGCAGGAGACCTGGGTTTGAGCCCTGGGTTGGGAAGACCCCCCTGGAGAAGGAAATGACAATCCACTCCAGTACTGTTGCCTGGAAAATCCCATGGACAGAGGAGCCTGGTAGGCTACAGTCTATGGGGTGGCAAAGAGATGTGTATAAGAGACAGGTATTGGACTGGCCAAAGGGTTTTTTCCATAAGATGTTATGGAAAAACCAAATAAACTTGTTGGCCAACTCAGTACTTTAGGTGTTGAGCTATATAGTTTTAACTACAAAGTCATGGGCAGTAAATAAATTAATAGGTGTGGCTGTGTTCTAGTAAAACTTTATTTACAAAAATAGGCAGCAGGTTTGGATTTGGCCTGTAGGCTATAGTTGGCCAAGTGTTGCTCTAGCTGACTTACCTAATGATACTATTTTAATACCTCTGGTACAGTTTTGAATCATAGCAGAGGTATTGGGCATTTTGGCCATGTTTCTGATCTTAGTGGAAATGACCTTAGTTTTTACCAGTTAAATAAGATACTGGCATTAGGACTAAGTATATATATATTAGTATTATGTATATAATGTATACTAATGTATATGTATTCTCTTGTTAAGAATATATCCCTCAATTGCTATTTTGAGTGTTTTTTAAATCAGAAATTCTCCCTAGTCTTATCAAGGCCTTATATACTTTTACCAGACTCACTCCCACAACATACATCTTAAGTTAACAAGATTAGAACTAATAGAAAGGTCTTACCAGACCCACTCCCACAACATATGTTTTAAGATAACAGGATTAGTCAGAAGGTTCCTGTTAAGGAGAAACATATCTTCAAGTAAGATAGACATAATACATAATACAGAGCTTAAGAAAAAACATACCCTTGAGCCATTACCTCTGGGCTTAAAGAAAAAACCTTTTATGTGACTAAGAGGAAGGAATGTAGGAAAAAAGCTATCCTTTTCTCCTTGTGGAGAGCCCGGGATCCCTTTCTCCTTCTCAAGGGCCCTGGACCCCTTCCTCCCTGAGGGCCCTGGACTCCTTATCAACCTACCTAAGGATCAGCTCTCTCATTTTTCCAGTAGTCATGTGTGGATGTGAGAGCTGGACTATATAGAAAGCTGAGCGCTGAACAATAGATGCCTTTGAACTGTGGTGTTGGAGAAAACTCTTGAGAGTCCCTGTGACTGCAAGGAGATACAACCAGTCCATCCTAAAGGAAATCAGTCCTGAATATTCATTGGAAGGACTGATGCTGAAGCTGAAACTCCAATACTTTGGCCAACTGATGAGAAGAACTGACTCAATGGATAAGACCTTGATGCTGGGAAATATTGAAGGCAGGAGGGGAAGGGGACGACAGAGGATGAGACAGTTGGATGGCATCACCAACTCAATGGACATGAGTTTGAGTAAGCTCTGAAAGTTGGTGATAGACAGGGAAGCCTGGTGTGCTACAGTTCATGGGGTAGCAAAGAGTCAGACATGACTGAGCGGCTGAACTGAACTGAACTTACCCTAATGACCAATGATTCTGAACATTTTCATGTGGTTATTAGCCATTAGTACAGCTTCTCTGGTGAAATACCTATAAAAAACATATATGCATTTTCCACTGGGTTGTCTCCTTATTACTGAATTATAAAATTTCTTTATATAGTCTGAATGTAAGTCCTTTATCAGATAAGTGATTTGCAAATATTTTCTCCCAGTCTGTGGCTTGCCTTTTCATTTTCTTAACAATGGCTTTTGAAGTACAAAAGTTTCAAATTTTAGTGAAGCCCAATTAGCTATTTTTTCCTTTTATCAATTGTGTCTTTCATGTTATAGATGAGAAATCTTTTTATAACCCCCAAATTTTCCCTTATGTTTGGTTCCAGATGATCTACAGTTTTAGTTCTTACATGTAAGTCCATTTTGAGTTAATTTTCACGTATTATGTGATGTAAGAATCTAACTTCATGGTTTCCTACACAGAAATCCAGTTTTCCTAGCACCATTTGTGGAAAAGACTCCTTTCACCCTCTGAATTACCTTGGCAATTTTGTCAAATATCAGTTCACCGTATAAATGTAAAGGTTTTGCCTTTAAGCAAATTAAATCTGGATTTGCCATTAAGTTTTATTGGTTACTACATCTATCCTTACACCTTCCCTAGATTTGGCTATACTGAGGGCACTACTGAACCAGAATTTCACAAAATATACCCAACACAACAAAAACAGGAAGAAGATAAAACAATTCCACACAGAGTTACTTTAAGGAACAGAAAATGAAAATCAATACACATTAAATGAGGAAAATTCTCTCCCTCAAAACAACCATGAAATAGAAGAAAATCATACAGCAACATTGCACACAGAATTAAATATACCAAACAAGGAACTAAGTACATGTAAACCCATTGGATTAAAAAGACATAAACTAAGAAGGAGAGGAAGAAAGAGAGGAGACAGCAGGACAGTAGAGTGCAAGTTAACTGAACTCAAGAAAGAAAAGGAAGGAAAAGATTATATTATTTGAGAAATGAAAAATAAATTCAAGGTACCCCAATGAACAAATTCAAATTAAATAAAATGCACTAAAAATGGCAGAAAAAAAGAGAATAAAAAAGAAGCAAAGAAATTTTTTGGAAGTCAAGGAGAAAATAATGCAGTGGGAGATAAAGCAAAATAACAACAGCACTTACATATTTTGATTCCTTGAAAAAGAAAACTAAGACAGTGGAACAGAATTAATATTTAAAACTATAAGCCAGGAAAATATTTCAGAAATAAATTAAAAAAAAAAAACTTGGATCTACATATGAGAAGATTCTACCAGATCCCTGAGAAAAATTATCTTAGAACAATCAGCTCTAAGATATTTCCCAACAAAAATCTTATATTTTGAAGATTAATTCTTTAATAATCTTCAAGGCCAGCTGGTAAAGAAATCACATAACTTACGTATGATAAAAAACTCTCCAAAAAGTGGGCATAGAGGGAACTTACCTCAACATAATAAAGACAATATACACAAATCCATGCAAACATCATTCTCCATAGTTAAAAACTGAAAGCATTTCCTCTCAGATAAGGAACAAAACAAGGATGTCCACTCTCATCACTATTATTCAACACATTTTTGGAAGCCCTAGACATGGCAGTCAGAGAAGAAAAAGAAATGAAAGTAATCCAAATTGGAAAAGAAGAAGTAAAACTGTCACTGTTTGCAGATAACATTGAGTTCAGTTCAGTTCAGTCGCTCAGTCGTGTCCGACTCTTTGCGACCCCATGAATCGCATAACGCCAGGCCTCCCTGTTCATTACCATCTCTCGGAGTTCACTCAGACTCAACGTCCATCGAGTCCGTGATGCCATCCAGCCATCTCATCCTCGGTCGTCCCCTTCTCCTCTCGCCCCCGATCCCTCCCAGCATCAGAGTCTTTTTCAATGAGTCAACTCTTAGCATGAGGTGGACAAAGTACTGGAGTTTCAGCCTCAGCATCATTCCTTCCAAAGAAATCCCAGGGTTGATCTCCTTCAGAATGGACTGGTTGAAAAAAAAAAAAAAGAATGGACTGGTTGGATCTCCTTGCAGTCCAAGAGACTCTCAAGAGTCTTCTCCAACACCACAGTTCAAAAGCATCAATTCTTCAGCGCTCAGCCTTCTTCACAGTCCAACTCTCACATCCATACATGACCACAGGAAAAACCATAGCCTTGACTAGATGGACCTTAGTCGGCAAAGTAATGTCTCTGCTTTTGAAAATGCTATCTAGGTTGGTCATAACTTTTCTTCCAAGGAGTAAACGTCTTCTAATTTCATGGCTGCAGTCNAGGAAAAACCATAGCCTTGACTAGACGGACCTTAGTCGGCAAAGTAATGTCTCTGCTTTTGAAAATGCTATCTAGGTTGGACATAACTTTTCTTCCAAGGAGTAAGCGTCTTCTAATTTCATGGCTGCAGTCACCATCAGCAGTGATTTTGGAGCCCAAAAAATAAAGTCTGACACTGTTTCCACTGTTTCCCCATCTATTTCCCATGAAGTGATTGGTTTCCTAACTGGAAACAATATCCCCTCAAAAGAGAGGCTCGGGAGGGACTACAGCCTTTAATAAATAAATTCCTTGCTTGTGAGCTACTGGTCCCTACCAATTTGCCATGTAACACCCCAATCCTCTCACTAAAGAGAAAGGATGGAGCCTGGTGAATGGTTTAAGATCTCCAGATCATAAATGAAGCTGTAATCCCCCTCCATCCCACAGTACCCAATCCCTATGTAATCTTGGGAGAAATCCCACCCAGGGACAAGTGGTTTACAGTCTTGGATCTCAAAGATGCATTTTTTTGCATACCACTGGCTAAAGAATCCCAATATCTTTTTGCCTTTGAGTGGGAAGCCCCAGGAGATAAACACCAACAGATGACTTGGCCAGTATTACCTCAGGGCTTCAGAGATAGTTCCCACCTGTTTGGACAGGCTCTTAGCTGGGATCTCCTAGATCTGGACCTGGGACCTAATGGGAAAATATGACAATACATAGATGACCTATTAATCTGCTCTCCAGATGAGAAAAGTGCCCAACAACATGCAATTCAGGTTCTAAACTTTCTGACAGAAAGGGGATATAAAGTCTTCCTTGCTAATGCGCAGATGGTCAAGACAAAGGTCACTTACCTGGGAGTTCAGATTACACACGGGTCCATGAGGCTGTCCTCTGATCGGGTACGCGGAATCCTCCAGTTGCCCTCCCCCACGACACGGAAACAATTGCGAGCTGTCCTGGGGCTAACTGGGTATTGTAAAATCTGGATACCTAACTATGGTCTAATTGCCCAGTCCTTATATGAAAGCTTAAAGAGACAAGATGATTCAATCCCACTGATGTGGGCAACTCCTCAAAAGAAGGCAGAGGCTATATTAAAACAAGTCTTAACTCAGGCACCTGCCTTGAGGTTGCCAGACCCAGAGAAAGCATTCCAACTTTATGTCCATGAAAGAGAGGGAGTGTTAACTCAAAGGTTGGTATCTGAGCCCCAGCCTGTAGCTTACTTATCCAAGAGACTTGATCCAACCGCCCAAGGGTGGGCCCCTGCCTTCGAAATCTTGCAGCTATTGCAATCATGATAGAAGATGCTTTAAAACTCTCCTTTGGAGGCAAACTAACTATTTTTACCAGCCACCAAGTAAAACAGCAACTAAATGGGAGAGGCCATTTATGGATGTCTGATCAAAGAATCCTCAGATATCAAGTAATGCTGATGGAAAATCCAGGCCTCACTATATCCCCTTGTGAGGTTCTTAACCCAGCCACCTTCCTGCCTACTTCTGAGGGCTCTCTCCCCTTTCACTCTTGTCTAGAAAACTTGGACCACTGGACAAAACCCTGAGAGGGATTGTTGGAAGATTCTCTAACCAATCCTGAGGAAATCTGGTACACTGATGGGAGCAGCATTCCTGCCTACTTCTGAGGGCTCTCTCCCCTTTCACTCTTGTCTAGAAAACTTGGACCACTGGACAAAACCCTGAGAGGGATTGTTGGAAGATTCTCTAACCAATCCTGAGGAAATCTGGTACACTGATGGGAGCAGCTTTGTCTTGGATGGAAAAAGAAGAGCTGAGTATGCAGTAGTCTCCAGTTTTGAGACCACAGAGGCTAAGCCTCTGCCACCAGGTACTTCAGCCCAATTAGCTGAGCTCATAGCCTTGACTCGAGCTTTAGAGCTGGGA
>SJYT01003776.1:17450-33361 GCA_006410635.1 Cephalophus harveyi
ATATTACACAATAGTTATATGATGTAAAACGTTTATACTTCACAATAGATATAATAAAATGTCACAAATTTATTCCACCTTTTAGTCTTCAAGTAAGAGTTGATGAGAAAATTAATGTAGTATTATATTTAGAAATATATTTCCAAAATTCCATTACCACCTGATTTGGAGTAGAAACAAGACACTCAGTTTTTGGCTGACAATATTTTATTTGATGAAACTTCTATTTCCTCCTGAAAAACTGGCAGATATGATCACATCAGGCCTGCAGTCCTGCATGACAGCCAGCTCAGAGCTGCTTATCAGCTTCCTCCCTCCCAGGGTCACAGGCTATCTGTTTACCATGCCTGTGGAGCTCCTCTGCACTCAAGCCAAATGTCAGTTGCTGCCATATGTACAATTAATATACCTTGTGAAATTTTACTTTTTTCATATGAAAAATTAGATATATTGATATTTTATAAGGATGTCATGATGCTATAATGTATTTTGAAACACTTAGAATATCTGCTATGCTAAGTAAACTCAATATACTATTAACAACTAAAACTTTTCTTAGATACTCATATTTTATCACTTCTAATAGAGGATATTCAAAATCTTTCTCTGCAATCTAGGTCATCACTGTGCAGAACAATTTGTGTGAATTAGTAGATTATTTTTTCATCTTGTTGTTATATCTGAGATTCTGAAAGAGGAATACTTTTTATCTCCATAAACATTAATATTGGTAGGTGCATCAAGCACTCTTAATAAAAGACACTATCTCAGTGACCAACTGCACATTTTTCCTTTTAAGAAGCGTAAACTAAATGCTTCCGGAGGGAGAAGAGGCACTCACAGAATGGCAGCAGATGGCTTGCTGCTTACTCAAGCTTGTTTTCTTTCCTCTGTTGCTGGGAATGTTGAAGAATATCGTGAAGAATCGTGAATCCTGTTCTCTGTCTTTCTAGGCCTGGCCCTTTACTAAGCTGTTTCTCCAGAACTCATTAGATGGTTCATTTAGGTTGCTCTGCTACAAAGTAACAGAGAAGGCAATGGCACCCCACTCCAGTACTCTTGCCTGGAAAATCCCATGGATGGAGGAGCCTGGTGGTATACAGTCCATGGGGTCACTAAGAGTCAGACACGACTGAGTGACTTCACTTTCACTTTCCACTGTCATGCATTGGAGAAGGAAATGGCAACCCACTCCAGTGTTCTTGCCTTGAGAGTCCCAGGGAACGGGGCAGCCTGGTGGGCTGCCGTCTACGGGGTCGCACAGAGTCGGACACGGCTGAAGCGACTTAGCAGCAGCAGGAGCAGCAGCTACAAAGTAAAGTTTGATTTTCCACATATATGTCTAATCATTTCTCTCTCTAAATGCTCCAGTTTCTCTGTGAGTTAAGCTTCAACCAAAATTTCCTTGGCATGTGCATAGGCTTTCAGTTTTTTTTTTTTTTAATTGATTTATTTATTTTAAAGATTGAACTGATAAAAAAAAATACAGAAAAGCTGCAAAAATAAAGTCTGAATAATTTCCTATTGTCCTCACCTCAATGACTTCCCCTAATGTTAACATCTTAGTGCAAACACAGCATAGTGGTAGGAACAGAAAATTAATATTGGTACAATAACTGTTAATGTATTGACCTGATGTGACTTTCTCCATTTTTTGCCACTGTGGGCACTTTTTTGTTCCAGGATTATGTAGTTGTGATTTCTCCTTAGCCTCTTCTAGTCTGTAACAGTTCCTCAGCCTGTCCTTGTTTTTTATGACCTTGACACTTTTAAAGTGCACTCACAGATCAAGTGTTTGGCTTTCTTTCAAGTGGTATTTCTATCATCCTCCCAAGACACTTTGTGTCCTCATGCAGGTTTTTTTAGGTTCCCTTCCTCTCAGTCTGCTGGAATAAGTGCATTTAGGAATATGTAGCTGCTTAGGAAACTCCATGGAAAGAAAATAAGGTAGAATGTAGTGATAATTTAGAAAGGGAAGAAAGAACCAAACTCTCCGGCGATGATGATAATTAGCCTAAAAAAAAAAAGAATGTTTAAAAATATCAGGTAGTCAATGGATCAAATTAAACTATCTTGATGTCACACAGAATACTCTTTGATTAGCTTTTGGAGAAGAATCTCTTCAGAGTGCCTGTGATTGTACATCTGAAGAACAGCCTTTGCTTGTGAAAAGCTGAATGTTTGTTAGTGTGGGAGATATCTGGTAAAGAAATTGGAACAAACTTCCCTGAAGTCCTGTTGTTTCTCTGCCTAAAGGAATACATTTTGTTAAAATAACACAGTGTACACTTTATTTCTGACTTTTAAAACATGTCAGATAGCTCTTATAAACTGTGAAGATCATCATAGTTAAAATGAGGAATGTTCCTCCATTTTATAAGAACAAGTAGGAAAGAGAAAAAGTGCACTAGAAAATATGGGTACATAGAACTTGATAGTTGAAAGGTGTATTGCATGTGCCTCTCAAGAAGGAATAGGTCTATCAATCTGCTTGTAGTGAGGAAGAGGAAGACACGGTGTCATTAATATTTGGCCATAGAAAAGGGAGGTATACCATGTTATTTTGTTTTTTAATGGGCTCATTTTTAAGAGGATTTCCTGTGACTCATAATGATTAAACACTTCTGTAAGGAGTTGCTAGGACTTCTCTGGTGGCTCAGATGATAAAGGATTTGCCTTCAATGCAGAAGACCCAGATTCAATCCCTGAGTTGGGAAGATCCCCTATTGAAGGGAATGACTACCCACTCCAGTATTTTTTGACTGGAAAGCCCCATGGGCAGAGAAGCCTGGTGGGCTACAATCCATGAGGTCGCAAAGAGTTGGTCACAACTAAGTGACTAACACACACACACACACACACACACACTTCTGAACTTATGGGAGAAAAGTGGATTTCCCCTCAAACCCATTTTATTCTGTCATTTGGAAACCCTTGTATGTAGTAGGTACTTGATATCTGATAGTGATGCTGCTGCTGAAGTAACATAATACATTGGAAGGAAGAAAGAAAGGGTTCAGTGCCAACTGTATGTGAAACTAACTGATGTTAACACAGTGCTTGTAAAGGAAACATAAGGGGAGACTGCAGAGATGAAAAGAGTGTGACTATAAAAGTGTGTATCAGAATGGCAATAACTTATCACTTATTTTGGTTTGGCCTTCCTTGGTGGCTCAGATGGTAAAGAACCTACCTATAATACAGGAGACTGAGATTCAACCCCTGGGTCAGAAGATCCCCTGGAAAAGGGAATGGCTACTCACTCCAGTATTCTTGCCTGGAGAATTCTGTGGACTGAGGATCCTGGGGGTCTACAAGTCCATGGGATTACAAAGAGTCAGACACAACTGAGCAACTAACACTTCACTTCAGCCCAAGTTATGGCCAAATCATGGCAATTCTCATTATCACTTTTTGAGAGATTATGTGTGACAAAAGTGCTTTGAAATCATACTACTACCTAAGTTTATTAAGATCAAAATGTGTTTTCTTGATTCTGTGTACTTCAGCTAGGTCAAGGAGTACATTTGATTTCCCTTATAGATGGAGGCACAAAGATAGTGCTGTAGAGTTCTGCCTAAGACAGAGTCACCTAGCATACAAAAAGAAAGGCTATCATTAAATTCCCTGGTGGCTTAGGCGGTGAAAAATCTGTCTGCAATGCAGGAGACCCAGGTTTGATCCCTGGGTTGGGAAGATCCCCTGGAGAAGGAAATGGCAAGCCACTCCAGTATTCTTTCTTAGAGAATTCCACGGACAGAAGAGACTGGTAGGCTACAGTCCATGGGGTTGCAAAGAGTCAGACATGACTAAGCGACTAACACACATCATTCAATTGAGTTTTTGTGATTTGGCCTTGAAGCCTCCAAGGAATATGGCTTATGATTCCAGGATTGTCTGGCTGAGAAAACTCAAAGACTAATATTTTTGAGATAATGTAAAAATTTTCCTGTTGTTAAACAAGGCAAATGCTGGTAAAATAAAAAAAAAGGAAAGAAAAAAAAGGCCTCAATGTACCTAAACTAAGTCTGTTATTATGACAATTAGTGCTCCAAATTCCTAGCTTACTTCCCTTGTGCCATCTTCATTTTCATGCTATGCATTCATATACACATGTTCTTTCTTTGTATACATATGAGAGGCAAAGGACAATATATAATTAACATTGAAGGAAATTAGCCAATATTTCAAATACACATTAAGTTAATAACCGAAAGGTGAAAATAATTAAAATTACTGTAGTTGTGACCAAGTTAAAAGCAAGGTTTTTAGTAAATACTTTCTGAAACTGTCAGTTAACATAAACTTTGCATCCAGTTTCATATGCATTAGCTTAGTTAATTTATTTTCATTTGATTTCTTCATGAGTTTCGTAAGGAAAATGTGTAAGAACTTTCCACAACCCCAGTGAAGGGTCGAAAACCTAATTTTCTTACTTAGAATAGAATCCAAAAATTTAAGATCCCAAATCATATTTTTTGGAAAACTAGGCAGACTCCAGTCTAACCAGATCATTTCTTATTTCATTATTTTTTCATAAACATAAAAATCCATGCTAGCTAAGGACTCACCACTGATTATAGCTTTGAATTAATTATTAAGCTGTTTTTTAAATAATGCATTTATAACTGATATCCAAACCAAACCTAGTTCTCTCATATTGTGAAAATGTGCTTCATTATGTTCCTTAATGTGTTCTGAGTTTTTTTTTTTTTTTTACTTTTATTGAACTTTTTCAGTAAACAAGTTATGTTTTACTTTTTAAAGAAAATATAATAGAGTACAATTATCAAATTCAACTTTACCTCCTGGTTTGCTTATTGAGGCATATAACCCTTACGGAAGCAAATAAAATAATATAGATCCAGATGGAAACACTGAATAAAGTTGAGCTCAAGAATTATCCTTCAAGAAGGTGACTTTTTCTATTAACTTTAAGGCAAAATAGGTAGGGTGTTGTTTAGTTGCTAAGTCATTTCCAATTCTTTGTGAACCCGTGGACTATAGCCCACCTGGCTCCTCTGTCCGTGGAATCCTCCAGGCAAGAATACTGGAGGGGGTTGCCATTTCCTTCTCCATTTTCTATTAACTTTAAGGCAAAATATGTAGGGTGAGTTTCTGCTATAGGATGATGGCTCATATAAGGATTTGAGCTGAGGTTATTTGTGTTTGAAATTGAGTAACTCAGAACAATGATTCAAGAATTATCATATGTTCAAAAAAAGCATACTACAGACACCTAATAATAAGTATAATGACACATAATATTTATGGAGCACAAATGAAGAGACATACACTAATACTGAGCACTTTTTAAGTTTGCAAAAGACCCAGAATAGTCCTTCAAGAAGGAAAACCATATTTTTTTTATTATAGCTGGACATGACTAGGGACTATTCATTGGATTCTTGGCCATCATGTGTCTTCATTGTAGTTCTGTGATATCTATATGAGATCTAGTAACTATTTCACATAATAGGAAATGAAAAGTTTCTCCAAGTTTAGCTCTTCTACACATTAGAACGGACTACAAGTCAAAACTTTACTTGGGTTCTGTTATATTTTTTAATGGTGTTGCTTCTGTTTCTACTTATAACTATTATAACTCTGATGAAATACATAATTTCAGGGAAAAGCTCCAGCTTCAACTCCAATCTAGATGTGATGCTATAAACTGCTGCTGCCGTTGCCATATCACTTCAGTCGTGCCTGACTCTGTGTGACCCCATAGATAGCAGCCCACCAGGCTCCCCCATCCCTCGTATTCTCCAGGCAAGAATACTGGAGTGAGTTGCCCTTTCCTTCTCCAGCCATAAACGGACGCTCAGGTTCAGAGGGATAATGGGTCACTCAGAGGGAAAAGAATTATTCTAGAAGAGTTTTTCAGTTAAAAGAGATATTCAGAAATGAAAAGTTAAGATCTTTAATTTCAAGGAGGTTCAGTGATGGGCTTAGTATGTCAAAGACTTTTTTTCCCCTGTATTACTGAGGTAATAATTGACATTTAACATTGTATTAATCCCATATGCACAACTTACTTTGATACATGTATATATTGCAAAATGTTTATCACAGTTTAAGTTTGCTGGCATCAATCTCCTCACATAGTTAATTTTTCTTCTTGTATGGGAACTTTTAGGATTTACTCTCTTAACAACTTTCAAATGTACAACACTATTGTTATTGCTAGTCACCTTTCTGTACATTATATCTCCAGGACTGATTTATCTTATAACTGGAAATCTATGTTTTTGCCCTCTTCAACCATTTTCCCCACCCTCATCCCTGCCTCTTGCAATACCAATTTGCTCTCTGTCTGTATCTACAAGTTTTTTTGTTTTGTTTTTTAAGATTCCACATATCAGTAGAATCATATAGTATTTTTCTTCCTCAAGCTGACTTGCTTAACATAATGCCCTCAAGGCCCATCTGTGTCTTGGCAAAAAGCAGTGTTTCTTTCTTTCTTTTGTGGTTGAACAGAGCATTAGAAACATAAATGATAAAGAACCTTATTGCCTGGAAAATATGCATAGGATCTAGGACAGAAATAAAAACAAGCATTGAAAAATGGGATTTATGTACCAAGTAGGCACATAGGGAGGGAATATGGAAAAGGAACTAAAGTGCATTTTTAAAAGGTTGAATAGCATTGTATGCCTGGATACAATTATTTTTTTTTAACTTTTTTCTAGGGAAAATTGAATTCAGTTTTGAAAGAATTTTCTGTGCTATATCAGTGCAATTGGACTAAATATGCTAGGCAGCACAATTATTGAATATTTATTTTTATTATTTATTGATAATTTTAAAGTGGGCTTTCCTGGTGGCTCAGATGCAATCCAGGAAAACAGGTTCAATCTCTGGGTCAAGAAGATCCGCTAGAGAAAGGAATGAGAATTCCATGGTCAGAGCAGTGTAGTGGGCTACAGTCCATGGAGTTGCAAAGAGTCAGATGTGACTGAGCAACTAACATACACACAATTTTAAAGTTGCACAAAAATAAAGATATCAATGCAGTATATTTTGTGTCCACATTAATACACAACTCCTGAAGAATTTGTGTGTTGTTGCCTACATACTTGCATAATATTTACCTAGTTAGTCTAATACTGCAGAGACCATTTTTAATAGTTTATTTAATATCTGATAAATATTTTTATATTTTAAATTCTTTATTAAGATAGTAGACATTTCAATAAAACATTATCATAGCTATATTTACAGTTTAGAAAGTGTTCACATAAATCAAATAGGCTACCAATTATTTCTTCAGCAAAAATGGTTTATTCAGGATCAACAAAGAGTTGCAGTTTGAAGTCTATATCCATATCAAGGCATGTGCAGTCCGCTAGCAAAATTGAAAACTAATTTACAGAGTGGAAAAGAAAGTTGGGGAAACTATATTAAACAAAGAGTTCAAGACTTTTCATTGGCTTATTTGTGATAGTCTCTCATTGGCTGAGTTCTGGCCAGGCAAGAAATCTTTCATTTCCCTTTTGGGCTCCACAAAGTGGTAGGGCATGAGAGCTCCCTCTCTGGTCCTCGACTCTATTTAACTAAGGTTTCTGTTTATTAATTTTTGACAAAAGATAGGTCCTATCTTTATAATGGAAGAAGTAGAGGTGGAAACAGGAGCTCTAAGTGATTTTTGCTGTTCAAGTAAGAAGTGTTGAGGGGTTTTAGGAAAGCAGGCTAATATGAACAGTCTTGAGAAATGTTTCAGAGATAAATCAATGACTAGGAAGTCCGAGAAAGAAATGGACAAAGAGAATGTGAGCACTAAAGATAAATATCTAAGTGTCATTGATCAAGGTGATAGTTGACTAGAATTGAAGCATTGGAATTTGAAATGTGAGTAGAGTAAAATCAATTAATTAAAATAAGTATCTTTTTATGCAAAGAAGAAAAATTGTGCAAGGAAAGAGAATCTTTTATGACCATTTAAAAACACAAGATATCCAATAACATCTTTTTAAAATTAAGGAAATTACCAAACCCCATTTGTCAATGAGCTTCACTTTCACTGCCCTACACACTCCAGTGACTACAAAGACTTGGTTCTGTGCATCACAATTTGAGTGTGCCTGTGTATATTATTACCACAAATACAGCTTCTGCTCGGCAGCTATTTGTTCATAAGATATATTTTGGTGCAGTAAAAACAGATTAGCCTAATTGTATTCTTTGATTCCAGGGAATTGTCCTCTGTTTTATGACTCTTCTAGTTTCTCTATGATCCTATCAAACAATAAAAGAGCTCCCCAGAAAAGCATGAAAATCATAACCTAATTTTAGTATATAATCTATTATCTCTTTTCTTTAAGGTCATTAGAATGTTTTTAGGAAGCACTTATATAGGATTATTTTAAGGTTTCGTGAAAGTATAGAGACTTGCGGTGGGTTAAACCAACAGTGGACTTGGAAATAAAATCCTTGCATTTGAGCTTCTACCTTGCCACTGAGTTTTTATAAGGTTCTGAGCCAACCTTTTCACCTCTTCAAGCCACAGTCTCTCATTTTAAAAATGGAATTAATAATTCCTCCTTAAAACATTTGTTAGAGGATTAGGGCAAACGACCATTTGTAATAAGCTATTTGTAAATGTGTGCCACTTTTCATGTACAAGGCATTTTCCTCTTATTACCTATACTCATTCCTAGTGTGGAAATTGTCTAGCCTGTCTGTGATCAAAACAAGTTAGAGCAAAACAACATGTTGCACGATGGAGAGTATTAGTCCATGTTCAACAGTTCTGAATGCTAACACCAAGGAAAGGCCACCCAGCAGGCTTTGTCAAAGTATCCCCTTCCTGGGAACATCTGAGCACAAGAACTAGCTTGGAGTAGCCTTCCATGGAACCATAGTCCATTTGCCTTCTTTCTGCTTCTATCTCTGTGCAGGGTCATTTATGCAGTTCATTTCTGAAATCTATGCTTAAAATATTGAGACTATCTCAAAATGAGCAAGGGTTTCTGGTTTTTTTTTTTTTTTTTCCAGAAAAGCCATCATCAATTTGGCAATGGCACAAATTAGAATGGTTTGGCAAAAGAAAAAGTGCTTGGCATATATTTTTTCTCTCACCTTATTTAATAGCCCATATATTAAAAAAAAAAAAAAAAAAAAAGGTCTGAGATTCTACCAGGAAGTCCCTTCTGAGTTATGCCCATCCCCACAGAATTCTATGATGGTATCTGGATAAGTGCTTCACACATTTAAGGCTTTATTAGCCAATGTTGTAAATAAATAAATTACCTAGGATAATTCCAGGATATGAAACCAGGAGATTCAGCTCTTATATCTTGGAGAAGATTAGCTGTCTTATGCCTTGATTTTAAATGTTGCCCTCTGGGTGTAGGGAAAGTAGAATGGAAAGATGCAAAAGAGAGAACTTGATGGTATTGGGGATGGCTGCCAGGAACTGAACAAGGCAGATGATGAACTTTGCTTTACCGAGTAATGCTAACTGATATCAAATTTGGCCCCTGAAGTAGTCTTGCCTCCCAGGTTCTTATTCCTTCCATGTTGTGTGTCTGTGTGTTTCTCTCTTGTAGTCCAATTTTCCTGTAACAAACTCATACTTGTGCAATATAAGGAGGATGCTAATGAAAAACCAAAATTTTTAGGCTCCTAAATTGGGCTTTTATATCATAATTAAGAGGAAACAGTTGGGGAAGAAACATCCAAAATTTTCAGTAAGGCTGGTGAAACTACGAGGCTTTCCAGCATGTTATGGGTTTTAAAAGATAATGCTTGAAGTCAGATTATGTGACTCTGTGAAGAGAATAAAATTGCAAATAGAATGTAATTATGGATGAGAAAAGTAAGGGCACTAATGGGCAGCTGAGTGGGTGGAACATTTCTTCTCTGCCTCAACCCCAGTAACTCTCAGTCTACTCTACACTGCCTTTCTTGTTTGCGTGACTAAAATGCCCTGAATTGAGTTAAGGGTAATTGAGTTAAATCAGTTTCCTATCCAAATAATATTAAACTAATGATGAATGAACAACAACAACAAAAAAAAGGAACTGCTTTTAAACCTCTATTTCGAGCCTGAGAAGCAGCCCAGTGCAATTTAGTCTTCTCTGCCCTCCCTCTATGTTTGAGAAATGAAGCAATGTTTTGCAGAGCAATGCGCTTTTTTCTTATGCTCATATCTGTCTCCTTCATGTTGGCAAAAGATCATTGAATTCTGTTTTCAGACATCTGAACTCTTGCTGTAGCAACTGCCAAGTCCTGCCACAGGGTCAAGGGAACTGCGAGAAGGAACCCTGGGAAGGAGACTGCTGAGCAAATGGCTAATTAATATAATGCACTTTAAAAAGTAACCATAATTAAAAGCTTTATTGGAGAGCAAGATGAAATCATTCACAGAAGTTTGGCACCATGTCCCCTAGCAGTGATGGTTACTTTAAAAAAAAAAAAGAAAGAAAGAAAGAAAAAAGCCTCTTAATCTAATCATTGATGGTGTGCAATGTAAATGTTGAATTATATAATGATATGCTTTCTCTGCATTATCTTGAAAATCAGCTGCTTCTGAAGCTGAAGAGTAACCTTGTTTGATGTTTTCATGTCTCTAAAATGAACTCATTGGAAATATTATTTGGAGCATTAAGTGAAGCCCTAGTCAGGGCTGCCAGGTGTGGTTAAGCAGGCTATAAACTGCTTAACTCCAGGGAGCATTATATATATATATATATATATGTGATAATGTGACTTGTGCCTCTTGGAATTGTGCAGTGTAGCAGTCTTGCTCAGAGCATTATTTTATCGGTGCATCTATGGCTCATCCTCCACATCACATTTTCTCTGTACATCAGGCTTTCCTCCCTGGCACGTTTGGGAAGACACTGAGGTTCAGACTTAGGCTGTACTGATACTTGATCTGAAAAAGATTAAAACAATCAAGGAATCTCTTTCAAGGAGCACAAGTATCTGGCTCCGCTAATGGCAGAATTACTTTTATATGTCAGCACTTAATACACAAGCAGTGAATGGACAATGAAAATTGCCCCTTGAAGTAATTTATTCCTTGGGTCAAAGAATGCTGAGAAGTTGAGTAAGATTTTGGGTCTTCTCACAGATGACAAATATGCCAAACTCTTTGGAACACTGTTAGAACCAGGTTAGTTACTCAGCCATGCCCAACTCCTTACAGCCCCATGGACTGGGGCCCACTAGGCTGCTCTGTCCATGAAATTCTCCAGGCAAGAATTACTGGAGTGGGTTGCCACTCCCTTCTCCAGGGGATCTTCCCAACCCAGGGATTGAAGCCAGGTCTGTGGCATTGCAGGCAGATTCTTTACCATCTGAGACACAAGGGAACACCGTAGGGATTTCCAAACTTGAAAAATTAAGCATAGCTGTTACATATCCAGAGTTCTACTTTGGCAAAACATTTGTAAGATTTTGAAATTCCGTTGCTAAAAAATTAATAGGACTTGCAAAAGTTCTGGATATTTTTCCCAGTAAGTATTCTGGGGTTATTAATTCAGAAGACAAACAGTTGAGTGAGGGCAATATATTTGTATATGACTTTGTAATCAAATGGTTTCTCCATTTTAGTTGATCTTCAGTCACTAAGTCATGTTCTACTCTTTATGAACCATGGACTGCAGCACACCAGACTTCCCTCTCCTTCACTATCCCCCAGAGTTTGTTCAAACTCATGTCCTTTAAGTCAGTGATGCCATCTGACCATCTCACCCTCAGTTGATCCCCTCTCTTGCCCTCAATCTTTCCCAGCAACATAGTCTTTTCCAATGAGTTGGCTCTTCACATCAGGCGGCCAAAGTACTGGAGCTTCAGCAACAGTCGTTGCAATGAATATTCAAGATAGATTCCCTTTAGGATTGACAGGTTTGATCTTCTTATTGTCCAGGGGACTCTTCATTTTAGAAGAAACTAATTTATATAATTTTAGAAGTTTTATTTAGAAGTATGTTTTATACTGTAAACTTATCTAAGCCTATTATATTCCCCAGGAATTCAGTTGGAAAATGTAGATAACAAGATTTTGCTGGTGACAGGGCAGGCTTTTTTTGTTTGTTTGCTGTTTATCCAGTTTTAAATGAATTTAATGCAAAACTGACACTGTTTCCACTGTTTCCCCATCTATTTCCCATGAAGTGATGGGACCAGATGCCATGATCTTAGTTTTCTAAATGCTGAGCTTTAAGCCAAGTTTTTCACTCTCCTCTTTCACTTTCATCAAGAGGCTTTTCAGTGCACCTTAATTTTCTGACATAAGGGTGGTGTCATCTGCATATCTGAGGTTATTAATATTTCTCCCAGCAACCTTGATTCCAGCTTGTGGTTCTTCCAGCCCAGCATTTCTCATGATGTATTCTGTATAGAAGTTAAATAAGCAGGGTGACAATATACAGCCTTGACGTACTCCTTTTCCTATTTGGAACCAGTCTGTTGTTCCATGTCCAGTTCTAACTGTTGCTTCCTGACCTGCATATAGGTTTCTCAAGAGGCAGGTCAGGTGGTCTGGTATTCCCATCTCTTTCAGAATTTTCCACAGTTTCTTGTGATCCACACAGTCAAAGGCTTTGGCATAGTCAATAAAGCAGAAATAGATGTTTTTCTGGAACTCTCTTACTTTTTTCATGATCCAGCGAATGTTGGCAATTTGATCTCTGGTTCCTCTGCTTTTTCTAAAACCAGCTTGAACATCTGAAAGTTCATGGTTCACATATTGCTGAAGCCTGGCTTGGAGAATTTTGAGCATTACTTTACTGGCATGTGAGATGATTGCAATTGTGTGGTAGTTTGAGCATTCTTTGGCATTGCCTTTCTTTGGGATTGGAATGAAAACTGACCTCTTCCAGTTCTGTGGCCACTGCTTTTTCCAAATGTGCTGGCATATTGAGTGCAGCACTTTCACAGCATCATCTTTCAGGATTTGAAATTGCTCAACTGGAATTCAAAATCACTGCAGATGGTGATTGCAGCCATGAAATTAAAAGATGCCTGCTCCTTGGAAGGAAAGTTATGACCAACCTAGATAGCATATTCAAAAGCAGAGACATTACTTTGCCAACAAAGGTCCGTCTAGTCAAGGCTATGGTTTTTCCAGTAGTCATGTATGGATGTGAGAGTTGGACTGTGAAGAAAACTGAGCCCCGAAGAATTGATGCTTTTGAACTGTGGTGTTGGAGAAGACTCTTGATAGTCCCTTAGACTGCAAGGAGATCCAACCAGTCCATTCTAAAGGAGATCATCCTGGGTGTCCTTTGGAATGAATGATGCTAAAGCAGAAACTCCAGTACTTTGGCCGCCTCATGCGAAGAGTTGACTCACTGGAAAAGATTCTGATGCTGGGAGGGTTTGGGGGCAGGAGGAGAAGGGGATGGCAGAGGATGAGATGGCAGGATGGCATCACCGACTCAATGGACGTGAGTTTGAGTGAACTCCAGGAGTTGGTAATGGACAGGGAGGCCTGGCGTGCTGCAATTCATGGGGTCGCAAAGAGTCGGACACAACTGAGTGACTGAACTGAACTGAACTGAATGCAAAACTGCTATTATGCAAAAGAGAGAAACAAATTGAAGACCCAAAACCAAGACCAACTAAGAACTAATGTAGTGTGCAGTGTGTATGTGTGTGTGTGTATGTATATATACAGCTTCTTTTCCTCTCTCTATACACATATAATTTATATCTAATTTATATGCACAGAATATATAGACCTTGTGTCCAGAGGTCTACATTAAATATTTTTCTTCATGTTCCTCTCAGAGAAGGCAATGGCACCCCACTCCAGTATTCTTGCTTGGAAAATCCCGTGGATGGAGGAGCCTGGTGGGCTGCAGTCCATGGGGTCGCTGAGTCAGACACGACTGAGCGACTTCACTTTCACTTTTCACTTTCATGCATTGGAGAAGGAAATGGCAACCCACTCCAGTGTTCTTGCCTGGAGAATCCCAGGACGGCAGAGCCCAGTGGGTTGCCGTCTATGGGATCGCACAGAGTCGGACACAACTGAAGTGACTTAGCAGCAGCAGCAGCAGCAGCATGTTCCTCCATACCTTGTTTATACCCTGTTACATTATTTATGTTGCCTTGTGATTGCTCATTAAATTTTTGTGTTCTTCACAAGCGTTTACGTACAATGAGCTAAGGAGTTAATCACATATACCTATAATGAGACTCCATGGATTCTATCTTGACCTTATTATTTATTAACCCTATGACCTTGAACAAGTTATTTATTAACCCTATGACCTTGAACAATGTGACCTGTGTCTCAGTTTCTTAATCTGTAAATTGAGGGAGGGGATAATAATAGTGTCTATGTCATAACTTGACACTTACAATTAAATATAAGTTTTCAAATGTAAAGCACAAAGAACAATACTTGACATATATTAAATACTTAATATATGTTAACTGTATTCCCAGTGCAGTATATAGTATGTTGTAGTCTCATGGCAGAACTTACTATTAATGTTTGCAGAATGAATCATATTATTTATTATTAAATAAATGCTTAGGACAAGTTAGCACTAGAAAATATATTAACTAAAAAAACAAAAAGCACATTATCACTTCCTATGGTGAATTTAGAATGTCACCAGGAAGAAGGATACCCTCATGAATTATTTTATGAAAAGACAGAAGAAGTGATCAGGTGGTCAGACTTGTAGAGCAACACATATCAGAATAATCCACATACAGGATAGAATGGTCTGTGAGAGCCTTATTGTAAAGGTAGGACTTGATCTATATCACGGAAGCTAGTTGAGATGTGACTAAAACACACTAAGAAGGGGGTCCTTTCACTCAGCAGTCCAGAAACAAAAACATGGCAGATGAGCTGAGTGAGTCAGTCTTCAGGCTAAGAGGTCATCATACAGATGGCCGGGGTCACTTTTTGTAATTACTACTTTAACATAGCTCTTTTTTTTTCCTTAGAAATTTAATGAATGCTTTAAATCACTAACTATGTTTTGTCCCCAATTTAAGAGACACATTGTTAGAGAAGAAGTAAGGAAAAAGAAAATAGCAAATGAATATGAGGGCTTATTAAAGGCTGTTTGTTTGCTTTCCTTTCTTCTTGCTCTCTAAGAAAACAAATCAGTGATAAGCAGTTTTCTAGACAGCAACCTTTTCAAAAAGTTAACTATGACTTTTGTGGTTTCACTTTGTATATCTTTATACCTAATAGGAATACAGAATCACTGACCTCATTTTATTATTTCATTCACCTCTGTTTTTTGAGGTTATGATGCTCAAAACTAGACCAGGAGCTGACTGTGGCTCAGATCATGAACTCATTGCCAAATTCAGACTCAAATTGAAGAAAGTAGGGAAAACCACTAGACCATTCAGGTATGACCTAAATCAAATCCCTTATGATTATACAGTGGAAGTGAGGAAAAGATTTAAGGGCCTAGATCTGATAGATAGAGTGCCTGAAGAGCTATGGAATGAGATTCGTGACATTGTATGGGAGACAGGGATCAAGACCATCCCCATGGAAAAGAAATGCAAAAAAGCAAAATGGCTGTCTGGGGAGGCCTTACAAATAGCTGTGAAAAGAAGAGAGGCGAAAAGCAAAGGAGAAAAGGAAAGATATAAGCACCTGAATGCAGAGTTCCAAAGAATAGCAAGAAGAGATAAGAAAGCCTTCTTCAGCGATCAATGCAAAGAAATAGAGGAAAACAACAGAATGGGAAAGACTAGAGATCTCTTCAAGAAAATTAGAGATACCAAGGGAACATTTCATGCAAGGATGGGCTCGATAAAGGACAGAAATGGTATGGACCTAACAGAAGCAGAAGATATTAAGAAGAGGTGGCAAGAATACACAGAAGAACTGTACAAAAAAGATCTTCACGACCCAGATAATCATGATGATGTGATCACTAATCTAGAGCCAGACATCTTGGAATGTGAAGTCAAGT
>SJYT01003780.1:0-15512 GCA_006410635.1 Cephalophus harveyi
GCCCCAACCAGTAACACTGAAGAAGCTGAAGTTGAATGGTTCTATGAAGACCTACAAGACCTTTTAGAACTAATACCCCAAAAAAAGATGTCCTTTTCATTATAGGGAACTGGAACGCAAAAGTAGGATGTCAGGAAACACCTGGAGTAACAGACAGATTTGACCTTGGAGTACGGAATGAAGCAGAGCAAAGTCTAATAGGGTTTTGCCAATAGAACGCACTGGTCATAGCAAACATCCTCTTCCAACAACACAAGAGAAGACTCCACACATGGGCATCACCAGATGGTCAGCACCAAAAATCAGATTGATTATATTCTTTGCAGCCAAAGATGGAGAAGCTCTATACAGTCAGCAAAAACAAAACCGAGAACTGACTGTGGCTCAGATCATGAACTCCTTATCACCAGATTCAGACTTAAATTGAAGAAAGTGGGGAAAACCACTAGACCATTCCAGTATGACCTAAATCAAATCCCTTATGATTATACAGTGGAAGTGAGAAATAGATTTAAGGGACTAGATCTGATAGACAGACTGCCTGATGAACTACGGATGGAGCTAAGTCACAAGGGAAGCCCCCCAAAATTGGAGTGGGTAACCTCTCCCTTCTTCAGTGGATTTTCCCAACCCCAGAATCCAACTAGGGTCTCCTGAATTGCAGGCAGACTGTTTACCAACTGAACTATCAGGGAAGCCCAAAACATGCTTAGACATAAATAAATTTCAGCTATTAATAAAACATTTACTTTGTGTTTAAAGGTGTTCTGAAATAATTATTTATAATCAAAATATTAAATAGATACTACTTAACAGCTGGGAAATGTACAGTGGTAAAGAACCCACCTGCCACTGTGGGAGACATAACAGATGCAGGTCCGATCCCTGGTTTGGGAAGATCTCCTGGAGAAGGGTATGGCAACCCTCTCCAGTATTCTTTCCTGGAGAACCCCATGGACAGAGGAGCCAGGTGGGATACAATCCATACAGTCGCAAAGAGTCTGATACGATTGAAGTGACTTAGCACAACACAGTACATAGCTCAGCACACAGTAAATTGTAATATAAATGCATTCATTCAAGATCACTTTATGAAGAAAGGAAACTGGAATAAGAAATCTTCACATAATAACATATTCTTTGAAAAAATCTATCAAAGAACCTATCCATACAAATAACACATAGTTATAATTATATAAAATGAATTTAAATATGATTAATGTTGGGAAATTTTTAAAAAGTGAAAATGGATGTTAGATTACTAAAGCTGGTTTGAGAAGCAACTTTTTAAAAACTACTTTTAGTTTCTTAATATTTTAAATGTGCTTTTGGTGTCATAGTATATGAATACTTGCTCTTCATTGAATAGGTACCAAGTATCATAATTTTAGATCAATATCTTTGTCTAGGTCAGTCAGTCATTTGTGTTTATGCGTGTTTATTTTAGGCGGTAATCCATAGACTTAATTACAAAGAAGCTAACTGCTTGTCCTGAATATACATGTCCTTTGCCACTAACTGAAAGCCAAAATCAAATCAAATAAATTAACATACCAAAACATCTTATGTTTCCCAGAAGGATGTTTTTCTGTCAAGCTCTAATATATCCAGTCTCTATTCAATTGTATTTTGGATTACCTTTGTAAGGCTGAATCTTAAAAAATTAAATTAAATTGAACACCAAAACATGCCTAGCTAGAAGATTCTTCAGTTTAACATTTTTAAGCATTTTAATTATAGGATTAGAGTTTTCCTATTACCTAAATTCCATTTAAAAGTATTTTAATCCTTTAATTCTTCAGGTATTATAGAATAATTTAGAGCCATATTCAGTCAGTCTTAAAATCTCTCACTCACAGTATGATTTCTCTAAACAAAATGGGAAAAAAAAAAAAAGAAGTGAATGAAGCAGTAATCCTCACTGAGACAAGTCACATGGCATATTCACTTTTCTTTTTAGCTTTGATTTTCATAATTTCCTTAGCACATTTATCTTTCCTCCTTTTAAAAAAATTGAGATAACATTGGCTTATAACATTATATAAGGGTCATGTATGCAACATTAGATTCTGACTTCTATGTATACTACAATGTGGTCACCACCAACAGTTTAGTTGTATCCATCACCATACAACTGACCCTCTTTACCCATTTGCCCTTCCCTCACCCTTATTTCCCTTTGGTAACCACCAATCTGTTCT
Source organism: Cephalophus harveyi (assembly GCA_006410635.1). Taxonomy (NCBI): domain Eukaryota; kingdom Metazoa; phylum Chordata; class Mammalia; order Artiodactyla; family Bovidae; genus Cephalophus; species Cephalophus harveyi. The sequence goes on from SJYT01003780.1 coordinate 2,202, forward strand.
CTGTATCTACTAATTTAGGGTTCATTTGTGTTTTTTTTTTTTTTTTTATTTATTTATATTAGTTTCTTTAAGTGTAAGTTTAGATTGTTGATTTGAGATTTTTCTTGCTTTATTGAGATAGAACTGTATTGCTATAAAATTCTGCCTTAGGGATGGTTTGTTGCATCCCATAGACTTCAGTATGTTGTATTTTCATTTTCATTTGCCTTCAGGTATTTTTTACTGTTCTTTGACCTTTTTTTTGTAGTTGTTGTTGAGCTAACAGTTGTTCAGTAGTATATTGTTTAGATTTACTTATTTTTAAAAAAATTTTTCAGCTCTCTTCTTGTAGTTGATTTCTAGTTTCATACCACTGTGATCAGAAAAGATGTTAGAAATGACTTCAGTCTTTTAGTTATGGAGATTTGTTTTGTATACTATTTGCCAACTAATGTTCTATCATTGAGGATGTTCCATGTGTACTAGAGAAGAATGTTTCTTCTGTTGTTTTTGGATCAAATATTCTGTATATATCTCAAGGTCATCTAGTATATTGCTTCATTTAAGGCCAGTATTTTCTTGTTGGCATTCTGTCTAGATGATCTAAGTTCCTTGACAAAAGTGGAGAATTAAATTTCCCTACCATTACTATATTGTTATCAGTTTTTACTGTTGTTCATTAATGATCACTTTTATATATTTTAATGCTTCTATATTATACACATACATATTAATAACTGATATCTTCTTGATGGATTTTCTCCTTTATCATTATGAAGTGTCTGTCTTTGTCTTTTTTACATTTTTTAGCTTGAAGTCTCTCTTGTCTGATATCTATAAATGGCTATACAAGCTTTGGCCACCAGATGGGAACAGCCCATTCATTGGGAAAGACCTTGATGCTGTGAAAGAATGAAGGCAAACAGAGATGGGAGTGGCAGAAGATGAGATGGTTAGATAGCATCACAGACTCAATAGACACAAATCTAAGCAAACTCTGGGATATAGTTGAGGACAGAGAAGCCTAACGTGCTGCAGTCCATGAGGTCACAAAGAGCCAGATAAGACTGAGTGAGTGAAGAACAAACAACAAGAACAACATATTTTGCCTGCTTTGTTCTGACTGCCATTTTCTTGGAGTAACATATTTTATCCCCTCATTTGGAATCTACATTTTTCTTTAAAGCTGAGATGAGTCACTTGGAGGCAACAAGTAGTTGGGTCTTGTTTTTTAATATCATCCGCCACACTTTTTTTTTTTTTTTTGATTGAATGAATCCAATCCATTGACATTTAGGATGATTCTCGATAAATGGGCTTCCTTTGTAGCTCAGTTGGTAAAGAATCTGCCTGCAGTTCAAGAGACCCGGGTTCAATTTCTGGGTTGGGAAGATCCCCTGGAGAAGGAAATAGCAACCCACTCCAGTATCCTTGCCTGGAAAATCTCATGGGCAGAGGGCTGCAGTCCATGGGGTCACAAAGAGTTGGGTATGACTGAGCGACTAACACTAACACTAACTCGATAAATGAAGATTTAGTATAGTTATTTTATCTTTTGTTTTCTGATTGTTCTATATTGCCATTATTTATTTTTCCTTGTGTTCCTGTCTGAAATTTTATTTTGATGGTTTTCAATGGTGTTTCATTGGTCAGTTTCCCCTTTCATGTTTTGTTTTCTGTGATCTACATTTCTGTTTGTGACTACCATGGTGGTGTTAGTCACTTAGTCATGTCCAACTCTGTGACGTCATGGACTATAGTCCAAAAGGTTTTCCTGTCCATGGAATAGTCCAGGAAAGTATACTGGAGTGGGTTGCCATTCCCTTCTCTCAGGAATCTTCCTGACTCAGGGATTGAACCTGGTTCTTCTGCATTGCAGGCAGATTCTTTACCATCTGAGTCACCAAGGAAGCCCCTCCAATTAAATGTCTCATAAATAAAATAGTCCTTTTTTGATGATAGCTTCATTTGCTACACAAATTTCATCCTTTTCTTCTCCCTCTTCTATGTTTAAGGTGTCACACATGATACCATTTCATATATTGAGCTACTTACCAAATTTAAGTTCAGTTCAGTTCAGTCACTCATTCGTGTATGACTCTTTGTGACCCCATGGATTGCAGCACACCAGGCTTCCCTGTCCACCACCAACTCCCAGAACTTGTTCAAACTCATGCACATTGAGTTGGTGATGTCATCCAATCATACCATCCTTTGTCATCCCATTCTCTTCCTGCCTTCAGTCTTTCCCAGCATTAGGGTCTCTTCCAGTGAATCAGTTTTTTGCATCAGGTGGCCAAAGTATTGGACTTGAGCTTCAGCATCAGTCTTTCCAATGAATATTCGGGACTGGTTTTCTTTAGGATTGATTGGTTTGATCTTCTAGCAGTGCAGGAGACTCTCAAGAGTCTTCTCCAACACCACAGTTCAAAAGCATCAGTTCTTCGGACCTCAGCTTTCTTTATGGTACAACTCTCAAATCCATACATGACTAGTGGAAAAACCATAATTTGACTAGATGGACCTTTGTTGGCAAAGTGATGTCTCTGCTTTTTAATAAGCTTCCTAAGTTGGTAATAGCTTTTCTTCCAAGGAGCAAGCATCTTTTAATTTCATGGCTGCAGTCACCATCTGTAGGATTTTGGAGTCCATGAAAATAAAGTCTGTTAGTGTTTCCATTGTTTTCCCATCTATTTGCCATGAAGTAATGGGACCAGATGCCATGATCTTGTTTTTTGAATGTTGAGTTTTAAGCCAGCTTTTTCCCTTTCCTCTTTCATTTTCATCAAGAGGCTGTTTAGTTCTTCACTTTCTGCCATAAAGTTGATGTCATCTGTGTATCAGAGGTTCTTGATATTTCTCCCTGAAATATTAATTCCAGCTTGTGCTTCATCCAGCCCAGCATTTCACATTATATACTCTGCATATAAGTTAAATTAGCAAAGTAACAACATACAGCTTTGACATACTCCTTTCTGAATTTGGAACCAGTCTGTTGTTCCATGTCCCATTCTAACACTTGCTTCTTGACCTGCATTCAGATTTCTCTGGAGACAGGTCAGGTGGTCTGGTATTTCCATTTCTTGAAGAATTTTCCACAGTTTGCTGTGATCCATACAATAACAATTTAGCACGGTCACTGAAGCAGAAGTAGATATTTTTCTGGAAATCTCTTGCTTTCTCTATGATCCAATGCCTGTTGGCAATTTCATCTCTGATTCCTATGCATTTTCTATATCCAGTTTAAGCGTCTGGAAGTTTTTGGTTCATGTACTGTTGAAGCCTAGCTTGGAGAATTTTGACCATTACTTTTCTAGTGTGTGATATGAGTGCAATTTTGCAGTACTTTGAACAATCCTTGGCATTACCTTTCTTTGGGATTGGAATGAAAACTGACCTTTTCCAGTTCTGTGACCACTGCTGAGTTTTCCAAATTTGTTGGCATATGAGTGCAGCACTTTTTCTGCATCATCTTTTAAGATTTGAAATAGTTCATCTGGAATTCCATCACCTCCACTAACTTTGTTCATAGTGATGCTTCCTAAGGTCCACTTAACTTTGCATTCCAGAATGTCTGGATCTAGGTGAGTGATCACACCATCGTGGTTATCTGGGTCATTAAACTCTTTTTTGTATAGCTCTTCTGTGTTTTCTTGCCACCTTTTCTTAATATTAAATATGAAATTTATTCTTCTTAATATTAAATACCAAATTTAAGTATAGTTTTTATGTATTTTCCCTTTAACTTTGGTGCTATAATAAAGTGTTTAACAATCTATTTTTTTTTGTAGAGTTTAAATTCTGTTATTTTGTCTATTATTGATTACCTTACTCAGGTTTTATGTGGTTTCACCTTTGAATTTCTGATAGAAGAGCTCTTTTCAACATGTATTGTAAGGCAGGTCTATTGATGATGAATTCCCTCATCTTCTGTTTGTTTAGCATAAGCCTTTATTTCTCTTTCATATCTGAAGGCTAACTTGCTCTATGGGGTATTCTTGGCTGACAGATTTTTAATCTCTCAATATCTTGAACATGCCATTCCTTTTCTCTTGACCTAGAGAGTTTCTGCTGAAAAGTTTTTTGATAGTTTAATGGATTTTTTTTTTTGGTAGGTTAGTGGGCTTTATTATGTGGCTGCCCTCAAAATTCCTTTTTATCATTGACTTTTGCCATTTTTAATATAATGTGTCCTGGAGAAGGTCATTTTACACTGCTTTAACTGGGTGTTATATTAGGTCTGTGAAATTGTATGTACAGTTCCTCCCTCAGGTTTGGGGCATTCTCATCTATTTCTTTAACTAAATTCTGCCTCTCTTACCCTCTCTTCCCTTTCTAAGATATCAATTATCCTTTAGCTGACTTTTTCTAATGCAGCTGAATAGTTCTCAAAGAATTTCTTCATTTACAAAAAAATATGTTCTCTTTCCTCTTCTACCTGAATTATTTGCACATTTATATCTTTGAGCTCACTAAGTCTCTCTTCCATTTGGTTTTCTCTGTGGAACACTGTTGCTGCCCCAGTGCTGGTGCCTATGATGGCTGCCACTGCAGCTAGGAAGTTGGACTCCTTTGTGTCACCTCTAACCACAATTGCAATTGCTGGATTCTCTGGGCCTGCATCTCAGTTGTCACAGATGGTAGGCCAGGATCAGAGGCATAAACTCTGCTGTTACCAGAGTTCCACCTCTTCTATGTGTTCCAATCTACCCACCTTCAGATATATGGGCATTAAGATCTCTCTGACATCTTGGTGGGTTAGGCAAAGGGATATTTTGTTGACTCATGGATGTTTCCTTTATTGTCAACCCTGAATATTCATTGGAAGGACTAATGCTGAAGCTTCAATATTTTGGCCACCTGATGTGAAGAGCTGACTTATTGGAAAAGACCATGATGCTGGGAAAGATTGAAGGCAGGAAGAGAAGGGAACAAAAGAGGATGAGATGATTGGATGGCATCACCAATGCAATAGACATGAGTTTGAGCAAATTCTGGTAGATGGTGAAGGAGAGAGAAGCCTGGTTTGCTGCAATCCATGGTGTCACAAAGAGTCAGACATGACTGAGCAACTGAAGAACAGATTAAAGAAGAGACTAAAAGGGTGCTCCCATGATGCTGACATCACTTCCCCTTTTCTTTTCATGACAGTTATTTTTACTTCTTATGCAAACAATTTAATTTAATTTAATTTATATGACATTTATGGGCTTCCCAGGTGGCACTAGTGGTAAAGAATGTACTTGCCAAAGCAGGAGACTCAAGAGACACAGGTATGATTCCTGGATTTTGAAGATCCCCTAGAATAGTAAATGGCAACCTACTCTAGTATTCTTGCCTGGAAAATTCCATGGACAGAGGGACTTGGTAGGCTATAGTCATAGGGTTGCAAAGAGTCAGACACAATTGAACACTCATACATATGACATTTACGCCCATACAATTTTTTAAATCTTATTTTATTGGCAATGTACTTGTAGTTTCAGAGAACATGATGCTTGTGGGAAGATTTTGAAATCACGTTCATTTTCTTCATTTCTCTCTTGTGCATTGGAGATGGCCATTTTCCTACACATGATAAGACATTATGTAATTTGATGCTGGGAGGGATTGAGGGCAGGAGAAGAAGGGGATGACAGAGGATGAGATGGCTGAATGGCATCACTGATTCGATGGACGCGAGTGTCCGGGAGTTGGTGATGGACAGGGAGGCCTGGCGTGCTGCGATTCATGGGGTCACAAAGAGTCGGACACGACTTAGCAACTGAACTGAACTGAACTGAACTGAACTGAAATGAACTGAACTGAAATGGAGATCAGACTAATTATTTTTTATTATTTATATGTACAATGCATCTAGAAAATATTTGAGTAGGTATAAATAATGATAAAATATTCTTGGGGCTGATGGAAGATTCATTGAGAGAGAAAGAGGTATGTGCTACTTTTCAATTGGTTCTTAGTAGGTTCTAGCAGATAAACTCTATTTAAGAAAGACTGATTTTGGAATTTAAGAAATGCATGCCTTGGTCAGAAGTCAGGGCTTCCTCTCTCTTAAAAAGTTGTTAACTATATAAAGTTCATAGATGGTCTTCAGGGTTTCTTGAGCCAAATAAGCAAAACCTTTGCATGCCAATTTACTTCATTAATTTGAAAACTTCTCAGGTAAAAATAATTTCTGTCAATGTCCTGAAAGTATTTACTTCTTTTAAATAAAAATGTATAGAATAAGATGCTATTATAATTCTTATTATTATAAATCATTATTAATTACTGTGAAAGCAAAACCAAAGATTAATGTAACTGAAATCTCTTTCTAATTTATTTCAAGCTTGCTTTTGTGTTTTTGTATAATATTGTCTTTTTTAAATCAGTGGAAACTTACTTTTAAAAAAAAGACAAACTGTGCAGGCTATATTTTTCTGTGCATGTGTTAAAAAATCAGTTTCCAGCATAATAAAGGAAATCATATTCTTAAAATGTGCTTATGTATAATTTTTCTGGAGATCTCTAGTCATTCAAAAGTTTTTCAAAGATGTCCATTATGGCCAGACAGTTAACAATTCTTGCAGTAAGTGGGCTGTGCTCCTGGCTGCTTATTCTGAGAAGCAGAATCTTAAATGTAATAATCAGAGTCCCTCAGTCTAGCAGATCTGTTTACAAAGACTATAAATATATAGGTATTAATATATAGCTAAGGAAGCAGAAATTATTTAATGATTTCAAGCCATATAACACATAGTTTAAAAAGCAGGATTATGGTTTTAACCTCAATCTGATAATGTATTTTTTTAATAACAGCATGATTAAGATGTAATTTACATACCATACAATTCAGCCATTTAAACTCTGGGATTCAATTGTTTTCAGCATATGCACAGAGAGGTATTAATACAATCATTACCACAATTAATTTTAGAACAACTTCTTAGACTCAAAAAGAAACCCCATCTTCTTTACTTATCATTTCTTACCTCCCATCACCCATCTCCNCATACCATACAATTCAGCCATTTAAACTCTGGGATTCAATTGTTTTCAGCATATGCACAGAGAGGTATTAATACAATCATTACCACAATTAATTTTAGAACAACTTCTTAGACTCAAAAAGAAACCCCATCTTCTTTACTTATCATTTCTTACCTCCCATCACCCATCTCCAAGCAATCACAACTTTAAGCTGTCACTATCAATTTTCCTATTCTGGAAATTTCATATAAATGGCAACATATGCTATGTAGTCTTGTGTTTAAATTTACATGGTTTGGTCATATTATAACATGTATTAGTATTTGGTCATAATATTCCACTGTATGGACATACCAATTTGGTTTATTCATTTATCAGCTGATGGATTTTGGGTTTTTTCCAAATTTGGGCTGTTAAAAGTGATGCTGTTATAGACATTTGTGTCAATGTCTATACAAGGTTTGTGTACACACAGTGTTTCAATTTATTTTGGGATATATACTTGGGTGTAGAATGCTTCAAATGCCACAGTCAAGAAAATGAAGACATTTTACAGAATATAGGAAAATATTTTCAAATCATATATCTTAAAAGTAACCTGCGTTGATATTATATAAATAATTCAATGATAGAAGGACATACAACAACATTTTTAAATGGACAAAGGATATAGACATGTCTCAGAAAATATATGCAAAATAGCCAATAAGAACATGAAAAGACATTTAATGTTATTAGTGATCAAGAAAATGCAAATCAAAACCACAACAAGATGCCACATCATATCCACTAGAATGACTATAATCACAAAGTCAGATGATAAACTGTTAGTAAGAATGTGGTTGCATCAATCAGAAGATTCATACCCTACTGGTGGGACTGTAAAATAGTGCAAACACTTTGCAGTGCACTCTGGCGGTTCCTCAGTTACATAGAGAGTGACAATACAATTATGTGTTTTACAATCATTTTTAACTCCTGATATACTAATGAATTGCTTTTTAGGGACTTGAATCTTTGCTAGGCTGTACCTTCAGGATAATTGGTGAAAAACAATTGTGACAAGTTATAAGAAAAGATTTTCACCTTGTATAATGTCGTTTTCTACCAACTAAATGAANTACATAGAGAGTGACAATACAATTATGTGTTTTACAATCATTTTTAACTCCTGATATACTAATGAATTGCTTTTTAGGGACTTGAATCTTTGCTAGGCTGTACCTTCAGGATAATTGGTGAAAAACAATTGTGACAAGTTATAAGAAAAGATTTTCACCTTGTATAATGTCGTTTTCTACCAACTAAATGAACTGGACCATGAAGAGTTCATTGGCCAGATTAACTTCTTATTCCTGAATAATTTTTGCAATCAGATACAGATGTTTCAGTATCCAGGCTGCAAAGTAATTTGCAAGTGAATCAGAACTGATTCTGGTGGGAGCTGATTATATTAATAGCAAAATGATTATTCATTATGAAGAAAAATCACATTTACATTTCCCATTGATTTATGAGACTTTGGCATCTACTTTCATGTAATCCATGGCACTCTACCACTGATTCCTTTACAATATTTTTCATATCTTCTCAAACACTGTACCAACTCTCGTTGTTGTTATCATTTAGTTGCTAAGGCATGTCCAACTCTTTGTGACCCCATGTATTGTGGCTTGCCAGACTCCTTTGTCCATGGGATTGAAAACTGGAATGGGTTGCTATTTCCTTTTCCAGTGGATCTTCCCAACCCAGGGATTGAATCTGCATCTCCTGCATTGGCAGGCAGATTCTTTATCACTGAGCCACCAGGGTACCAACCCTCACCATTCATTAAAACACAATTGTAATAGAATCCTAATTTTCCTTTCAGCCTCAGTCTTCTCTTACACTGTACAATTTGGTATGCTGCTGCTGCTGCTGCTAAGTCGCTTCAGTCGTGTCTGACTCTGTGCGACCCCATAGACAGCAGCCCACCAGGCTTCCCCGTCCTTGGGATTCTCCAGGCAAGAACACTAGAGTGGGTATGAATGTCCTTCAAATGGCAGTTTGCTTGCTAAATATCTGTACACAAATTAAAGCCTCTAATAAGCCCTTTCAGGAAACTGAGGAGCTTTATTTTTATCTCTCTATATACTCTAACCATGAAATTTTAATTCAAACTCATATATCACCCTTTAACTATTTGAAAATAATGCATATACCTTGTCTGCTATCCTTCATCTAAATTTTTATCTGATTCTTTCAAAGCAAGGCTTAACTATTTTTTTTTTTTACATACTTGATCTGACAATGATGGTTAGTAGTGTTCCAATAACTACTATTCTGCTATTCAGTATATAAAAACACATGACCACTATATTTTCACTTCTGATTGTAACATTTATTACTATAAAAAGATTCTTATTTTATACTCCACTTTTTGCCTTAAACGCTACTGAAATGACATTAAAATTACAATTCTGCTTTCCTTTTATAGTGCATACTTGATATCCACTTATCTTGGCTGCCAGTCCTATAGCAATTTTTATTCACATTCTTCTTAGAACCTATAAGCTTTTTAATTGAAATTTCAAAGAAAATAAAGTGCTGATGATTACTTGGCAAATTCTGAACCCACACAAACTCCTGTATATGTTGCATACTTGTGTATGAAGGATTTAACTCTTTTTTTAACTCTCCACAAATTTTCAGATATGATAAAAAATGTCAAATCCATTATACACATCTCTTCTTTACAGAGCATATTATTCTATTAAAATTTATCAGAGAGATTTAAAAACACTTATAATACTGGTCATAAAATATAAATTCAAATTGTTTATACTCTAGGATCTATTAAAAATTTAAAAGTTATATTTAGAGAAGGCTGTGTAAAGGTGATGAAAAGTCCTCTGTGATTTTTTATTAGGGTGCAGCACTGATCACTAGTACAGATTCTCAGAAAACCACTTTATCGCAATCATATCTAATGTGAGATCTTTCTTTGATCAGTACAAGGAATGGAAAGAAATTATTCTTAGAACTGATATAAAATTATTTCCAAAGATATTGCTGATAAACAAGATAAGAAAATGTTCCCAATGACAAAAAAATAATTTACAACTAACTCCTGTTAAATTTTTGTTTACTTTAAATTCTATTTCTCTAATGAGAAATATCAAAATATTCAGTTTCCCTTTTGTTCTGTTTGTATGCTCACAGATGTCTGACTCTTTGCAACCCCATGGCCTATAGCCCACAAGAATCCTTTTTCCATAAAATTTTCTAGGCAAGAATACTACAGTAGGTTGCCATTTCCTCTTCCAGGGGATTTTCCTGACACAGAGATCAAACCCGCATCTCCTGCATCTCCTGCACTGGCAGGTGGATTCTTTACCACGGAGCCACCTGGGAAGCCCCCTTTTTGTTCCATCTATTGGTAAATTTACAACCAGATTTTGTTTGGCTGCAGTACTAAAGAAAGAATATGTAGGTGACAAGTGTTGAAAGTTCCATAAGCCAAGCTGAGTGAGAACTTTGTGCCTTTGATATTTGCTTGCTTGATCTGTGGGCAAGTGTAGTTAAAATGTATTAACTGAAAAAACAGAATTGAAATATATCAGCTAGAAAGCATAGCCTACAAAGTCATTAGAATATTTTAAAAGATAAATTAAATATATAATATGATATTGAGTCTTTATCTTAAATAATATAAGAAAACTATTTTATGCTTGCCAATTTGTCATGTCTCTTGGAGAAATAAAGAAACTCTCTTATAAATCTAAGTTAAATGGGAAAATTGCAGTTGTGTATCATCAGTGTCAGTTATCTTGGTGCAAAAGAGAGAGACAGGCCACCTTAAGAGAAAGGAGCACTGTACATGCCCTATCCACAGAGCTTTTTTCTACGTGTACTTGCCAATACATCCTATTTTCACTTCTCTTGGAGTTTTGAGCTCTCTGAGGTAGAGATATTGTGACTACAGAGCTATGAAGCAAATCTGGTAAAACATTATTTAAATATACTCTACATAAAATAAAATCTCTGTAAGAGTTTTGAAATTTCCAGTCACTACTTGACCAGAAAAATACTCTTAATTGACTTGTTAATACTGAGTAAATTTGAAGCATTCCCTTTTGTGACTATGCTGCTGCTAAGCATAGGTCATTGTTAAAATGTAGCTTAATAGTTTTATATTTTTTACTATTATGATTTTGGTATTTGATTAGCTCCGATGGTAAAGAATCTCCATGCAGTGCAGGAGACCTGGGTTCAATCCCTGCATCAGGATGATCCCCTGAAGAAGGAAATGGCTCCCCTCTCCAGCATTCTCGTCTGGAGAACTTCATGAACAGAGGAACCTGACAGGCTGCAGTCTGTGGGGTCATAAAGAGTTGGGCACAACTGAGCAGCTAACACTTCCACTTTTCATTTTAACTTTTAAAACATGACATACTAAAAAATACTATTTTGAAAATTTCAAGGGACAATTTATTTTTTCCTATTAGGTTGGAAGAGTCATTATGGAATGTATTAAGCAATACTTGCACCTGTTAATGGTAAACCACAGGACAAGATCATGGAACTAGGAAATGGCCAAATGAAAAATATTACTGCATTTACATATATAAATATGTTAAAATAAATGTTAAATAAAACCAAATAAATAAATATACTAAATAAAAAGGGCATTGTGCCCAAGTAGTCATATTTAACTAATAACTTTTGGCAATGCTTTTGTGATTCCTATCTTGAGTTTTAAAATATGGTCATAAAAAATGTGAATCATCTCTTTAGTTCTGAACAAGGTTAATCTATTTTAAAGAAAAGGTATGATGACTTGAGACAAAAACTAACTAAACAATACTTATCCTGTCATGTTCTAAAAGAGATGGCTTAGAATAATAAAGAAAATCTTGATATCATAAAAAAGTGGTATTTTGTAAGAATATAAGAATATTTTGTAGTGGTATTTTGAAAAGTTAAGAAAAAGATTGAGGAAATCTGGGATAGCTTCAAACCCAGCACCTCATTTTCTGGGATCCAGGCAAGATATCTATTAAGAACAAGTATGGAGAAGAGTGATCTATCCTCTGTACAGATTCATTTCTTTCACTTATTCCCAGATATTAATTTCAAAGAGTGGTTCAAGAAGGATCAACCTATGGCTGATTCTTGTTGATGCTTGACAGAAACCAACACAATTCTGTTAAACATTTATCCTTCAATTAAAAACAAATTAATTTTTTTTTAATTCAAATTCAAAGATTAAGTGGTTTACAACTAACCTGAGGATCACTTCCTCCTCCCTATATAATAAAATATCAGTAAAGTCAAGAACAGGCTTTAAGAAGATCAAAGACCAATTTTCAGATAAATCATTTTTTTTTAATAGCCAGAATCTAACTTAACAATAAAATTCAAACAATTTAGTGATAGCAACATTTAGCTCTTCAAAGGCCTCTAATTATTCATGAGAACAATCCTGGTAATGGAAAAGGTCAAGTACAACCTTTTCCATTAAACATAAAGTTAACATCCAGATCTAATAAAGACAGATTTCTAATTATTTATTTAATAAAATTGTCCCTGAAACTCAAAGATACTGACTTCTTACCTGTTCCAAGAGACACTGTTCTTTCCAAAGAGCTTTAAATAGAGGGTTGGCTACTTAGAAGAGATTGGGGACAATTCAAGGTGTCAATGATTTTTCCAGTCTCTGTGATACTTGCTCAATCTGGAAAGAGAAAAAATGACAAACAACTCCTTATTGGTTTTGGAGTAAAACAGATTTTCAAAACTAATAAGTCTATGAGTTAATTAGTAAAGATGTAAATAATTTCATTTTCAGGTATGGGACAAGAGAATTTGTCAGCTTTCAAGCATAAGCAAAAGGCTACAGGAAATTCTTGAGGTGAAAAGAAAATGATAGAAGAACAAATCTTGGGACATCAAAAAGGATGAAAACACAATGTAAGAAGTTGAAATCCAAATAAATATATTAGACTCATGAGTTTTCTAAATTATGTTTGAAAAGATAAGTAAAAATTATAACATCAACTTATGTGGTTCTTGAGTACAAAAGGCTACAGGAAATTCTTGAGGTGAAAAGAAAATGATAGAAGAACAAATCTTGGGACATCAAAAAGGATGAAAACACAATGTAAGAAGTTGAAATCCAAATAAATATATTAGACTCATGAGTTTTCTAAATTATGTTTGAAAAGATAAGTAAAAATTATAACATCAACTTATGTGGTTCTTGAGTATATAGAGAAAATATTTAAGACAATTATTTAAAAATGGGAAAATGTAAAGAAACCTAAAGGGACACAAGTTTTCTACACTTGGCAAAAAATGGTGAATTTACTAGATTGTGAT